>JANHGN010007617.1:30234-83640 GCA_024605025.1 Megaceryle maxima | reverse complement strand
CCCACCAACCAACCAACAAAAAAAAGTCCTGCAAACCAAACTCCATCTCTTTCTCTAAAATCCATGATTAAAACCTGGTACAAACAGGTGAATATAGATATATATATATATATATTTTTAGTAGATGTAGTATTGTTTTTTTTCTCCTCTCTCTTTCTCATTATACAGCAAACATTGCAAATATAGAAATTTTCTCTGTACAATTAATGACTTCGGTTTACAATGCAATGTGTGGTAAAACCTCAGTGAGTGAAAATGTGAACGGGCCTTCAACTGGGTAAAAGTCTAAACTGGAAGACTCCGTTTGCAAAAACAGCCCAAAGGACGGATCTCCTTCTGGTCTCTTTTTGGTTTTTGTTGCTGTTTTTGTTGCTGTTGATTTTGGAAGGGAAGGAAGGAAGAACACAAACTGTTCACAAAGAATCCACAAAATCACGGAATAGGGACTCATGCAATGCAATATTGGGAAACAATAGACCTCAGCTCTCTGCCCGCTCTTTCACTTTCTTTTCGTATTCAATTTTTTTTCTTTTTTTCTTTTATTTCTTTTTTTTTATTATTATTTAAAAATCAAAATGAAACAAAACTTTTTTTTTTTCACTCCACGGTTTGTTTTGTAAAGTTTGTGTTCAAATTTGGTGCGTCTCACCAATGTGAGGACATTTTAATATCTCGCTTTATATATTATATAGGATATTTATAGATTTTCATAATTTGTTCTCTCTTTTATTTTTATTGATTCTTTTTATTTTATTTTGTTTCAAAGACAGTCTGAATAAAAATAGCTGCTGCGGATTTCTTTTGGTCCAGTTAGTGTGTTAAGTCACGAGTTGTGTGAGGACTCAGGACTTTTGCTGGGCAGAGACGCCCTTCCAGTAGTCTAAGATGTCGTGAAGATCCTCGTCTTTGGCAAACTGGACCTTTTTGCGTAGGGCGTGGCCGGCTGCCATATACTCCTCCTCATCTTTGTGCCGCTTGCGGTTGAGTTTGAAGCGCTCCCAGATGCTGTGCGATGGTTTGCAGGTGTACTCTGGGCTGGAGGTGTAGCTCAGGTTGTGATACTGAGGCGAGAGCTGGGAATAGGCCAGGTCTCTGGGGCGAGGACGGGTCAGAGGCTCCAGGATGGAGGGCTTTCGCCCTGCCATGCTGTCGTGCTGCTCCCCTTGGTGTGAGCTGGGGTACGAGTGCCGGTGTTCGCTGTACTGACGGATCTTCTCTGCCTCTGCCCGCAGGATGGCCGCAGCTGGTGTCACAGTGAGGATGGTGTCGGTGGTGGGGGACGTCTTCTCAATGTATTTGGCTTCTGATTTGTGGCCCGATCCCTCGGAGCGATAGGACCTAGGGCTCCGTATGGAGCCACTGGAAGAGGTGCTGGAGCGTTTGGGGGCCGCCTCCATGCTGTGGTGTCTCTGGAGAGGGTGGTTGTAGCTTTCCTTGTAGACAGGGGAGAGGAACCCATGCTTGCTGGGGATCTGCTCTGATAAGAGCACCAGCTGAGGCTCTACTGTGGCGACTGCTCCAGACTTCACCCCTTGGAAGGAGGTGGACTCAGATTTCAAGGCATCGATGCAGTTGTTGATGATCTGGTTCACCTTGTCCACTTCCTTGGCAATGGTGGAGATCTCAGCCACAGAGCTCTGGGTGTCCGGTGGCAGGGACAACTCGCAATCTCGCCTCTCGGGCTGCTCACCCGTCCTGACCTCCATGTAGTTGCCCTTGGTGGCCTTGGGGGTCTCACTGCTGTCAATCAGCTTGTACTGCTCGACCTCACCAGCAGAAGGCAGGTAGGGGATGCGGGTCACAGTCTCCCCACCCAGCATCTGTCCCTGGGACAGCTGGGTGATGCTGGTGGTCTCCATTTCTGGCCCATATTTCAGCTCAATGATGGTCTTCTTCATGCTGCCAGCAGCCTTTTTGTGCTTCTCCTCCTGCTGACGCCTCTTCCGGAGACAGTAATACACAACGCCCAGGACAATCACCATGCCAAAGAGACAGCCCAGGATTGTCATGATATAATGAGTGGCAGTGGAAGGGGTGGGCACTGGCTCCTTGCGGTTGGGTCTGGTGGGTGTGATGGTGACACAGGTGTGGTTGTACTTGGAGTATTGGTGTACAGAGACTACACAGTAGGTGTAATCTCTTTGTGCTACTAGGTTGCTCACGGTGATGTTCTCCTCCTTCTTCCTGAGCTTGGTGATCATGGAGGAGAAGCCATTTTCAAACTGGGAGAGGATGTACATCTTGCTGAAAGGGTAGGGGATCTGCACGGTGAGGACAGCTGAGTTGTGGTTGAGATGCTTCACCTGGATGTTGGGACGCACCTCCGTTTCACCAATGGGTGTGAAGAGGGAGAACTGCGGGGTTGTACCATCACCGGAGGAGCACTCCTCCTCGGAGCAGGGGCTTTCAGAGGGCACCGTGGTCACCTGGTACCTGGGAGGGAAAAAACGAGGGATCACAGTGTAGGAGCCACCGGTGCAAAGTGAAGAGAGCATGCTCAGAGCATTGCGGTAGCCAGTCCGGCCTTGGCCTAACAAGTAGTAGCCCATGTAGTCGGGTGGGGAGTCGCACTGCATCCGGTCATACGTGCGTGTCATGTTGGTGAAAGCCTCCAGCCATTGCAGGAAGCCAAGGAGCTCGCAGGAGCAGTAGAAGGGGTTACTGTAGAGTTCACAGACAGAGAGCTTGTTTAGGCCCCGAAAAGTGTTGCTGTCAAGTCTCTGAATCCTGTTCATGGACAGGTCAATGTTCACTATGTTGGGGCATTCCCAGAAGGCATTGGGGGTGACGGTCTCGATGAGGTTTGCCTGGAGATAGAGGTACTCCAGCTTCCCCAGGCCCCGGAGGATACCCTCAGTAAGGTTCCTCAGTCGGTTGTAACCCAGCTGCAGCACCTGGAGGTTGAACTGTCCTGAAAAGGCACCATCCTCAATGTAGGAGATCTCGTTCTTTGTCAGGTTGAGGTATGTCAGGTTGCCAAAGCGGCTGAGCGAGGCGTACTGCACGCTCTTGATCTTGTTGTCGTTCAGCCGCAAATCCACGATGGTGCTGTTGATTTGCTGGGGGATAGACTCATAGGGAGGCTGGTTTTGGCTGCAGATGGCCAACCAGACGAAGCCCTTGTCCCCCTCAATGAGCCAGCAGTCTGCCCGCACCCCGCCGGTGTGCAGGAGAGAGACGGCTGCCACACACATGCAGAGGGCTGACGTCACGGCCCACCGGCGACCTGCCATCTGGAAGAGCGGCGCAGAAAAGGGGTTCCTGGTCTGCCAGAAGCGGGGAGCAGGATGGGGGCCAGGAAGACGTGGGCTAGTGCTTCTTCAGCAGCTTAGCTTGTCTCTCCCTTCTCCTCATGGCTTGGAGATGGGGGGGAAGCATCTGTGGAGAAAGCAGACCTCAGTGCCCACAGTACTCAGCAGCCACCGGCCAGGGGCTACTACCAAGGCCTGGGTGGCTGAGGCGGGTCCCACATCACCAGGTCTCTGGCATCTTGAGGAGGGAGTCATGAAGTTAGGTGCCTGTGTGGAGGAGTCCCTCTGGCTTAGAAACAAGCCTTCCTCTCGCTGTTTATAGTACTTCTCCTCGTTTTCTTTTTGCTGCCCATTGCGACACTGGTCCCCATCTCCATGTGCCTCTGTGGGTCTGGCTGTCCCTGCTCGGTCCCTTGGCTCACCTGCTCAAAACAAAACACAAGCACAGACTAAACACCAAGGAAAGACGACATTTAGAGGTGTTGGAAATGCATCCAACTACCCTCTTAATGTTAGGCACTTGCCTTCTAACTCTGGCTACCACCTTTCAAGGAGCCTTTGGCTTATTTAGGTACTGCCACCGGTTACGTGAGGGAAGGTGGTCTCTGACCGTGGGGGTAATTCTCTGAGCCTGTTGTCCAGCATCATATTATAGGCAAGTGAGAGACCAACACAGATTCAGGGCACCATTAGTCTGACCTATTTAGGTGTCTACCTTAGGAGGAGAGGAGTGATGCCCCAGAAGTGTCTGTTCCTCTCCGCTGAGAGCAGATGAAGTCTAGACAACTCACTCTGATGTAGATTTGATGCTGCAGCGTTTTGCTGAGGGGAATCCTAACTGTCTCATGTGCTGGTGTGCGCAGGAGCAGTGCCCACAGAAGGGGATGCTGATTGAGGACACGGTGTCTCTCTGACTGCATTGCTGCATGGCATCTAGGATAAAGTGCCTGTCTCTGTTTCTGGGAACCTGAGCTGTAAATTCAGGGTGCTCTTTGACTGCAAAACATGCGAGCATGATTGTCCATCATCTGATGTCTTTGTCTGTGGTTGGGGCTTGCTGCCTGTCCCCAAGACCTCTCCCTCCCAGCTGAAATGATGCAGAGGTGGGGAAAACCCTCATTTAGTGGTATAATAAGAGTATTTGCAGAAGATGGGACAAGATCTTCCCTCCTCAGCCAGAAACAGCTGCTTGAAGGAGGAGGGAACTGCATGCGCATCAGCATCTCCTGGGTCATGCTTTTTCACAAGATGCTGGAAATATCATCTATGGATGTCTCTACTGCCAAACAGCTCTCTGGGTTGGTAGGACAGATGCAGTGAAGTGTTGTGGCAAAGATGGAGTTGCCCACAAATAGGGAGAAAACATAATCTATCTAGAAAAATCCATCTTGGGACTATTGATGGGAACAGGAGCTCTGTTTGACTCCCTTGTCCCAGGGCAGACTGTAAGAGGCAGGGAAGATACCACCAGCACTCCTTGAAAACGGGTGGTAGGAACTGGAGGTTTCTTGGGCATCCATGAAAGAGACAGGGGCACATCTTGCATCTAAATTATCTTTCACTGATTCTGCAAAATAGTATAAATCCAGAAATTGGTTTCCAAATAATTTCCCAGTGCCTAGGCAGTGAAGGGACTCTTCTTGGTGGTGCATGCATGAAAATTGCGTGAGGGTGATTGTCAAGGGGTGTTTAGAGGCACGTGCCATAACCTTGCCCTTGTCCTGAGGAAACCAGGTTCTTTTCCACCCGTGATGCCAGGCAATGAAGCAGACCATGTTTCACTGCAGAGATCCCTGTTAACCATTCAGTTTATACCTCAGTAAACAGGCCAGTAATAATAAGCAGTAAAACAGTTTATTTGTTCTTTCTGGATTGTGAACAATGAAACTATTCCCTGGTGGCACAGTTGGGTTTCCATTACATGAATAACAAGATCTGCTCTCACGTCAGCTCTCTGGCCACCTTGTCCTCCAGCAGATACCCCACCAGCTGCTACGGGAGGTGAGGCTGTGGGGGAAAACAACAGCCAGACACTTGGTACCCCCACAGAGCGAGAGCAAGGGCAGGGTGTGCTGTGCACCCTTCTTGCAGACTGTACTGTCTGTGGTGGTTGGGCAGTTGTGTGTAGGTTGGATGATGTTTCTGTGGGGCCCTGACAGGGTACTTGCAGGTACTGCTCTGCCTCCCCAGTGCCTGATGCTGTCTTGTCCCAGCGACATTTGGTAGAGAGCTCAACAAAATCAGGTTTTCAAAAGTTTACTAGAAATGGATGCTGAGGGCAAGGCAGTTGAATCTCATGTCGTCTCCTTCCTGGGGGCAGAAAGCTGGGCTGTGGCATGCTATTCCAGATATACATTCCAGCTATACATTGCTATTCCAACTGAAGCCCTTGCATCACCACAGGGATCCTGATATTGTGGGCAACCCCTTTTTGGGGAACAGTATCTGCTGCCCTTGCAGAAGCACATTTGCAAGGATGTGGAGACAGTGAGGAAGGGAAGAAGGACTGTGCTTTATGGGATGATGAAGGTCAGTGTCCCCTCTTACCACCACCCCAGCTGATGGGGAGGCACAGCCTGCAGTGCCAGGCTGAAAGACATCTGCTGCTACAGCCCTCCCGGCACTGGGCAACTCAATTAACCTCTTTGTGCTCCAGTCTCCTCTCCAGTACCATAAGATAATGATAGCACTTCACAGGGCTGTGGGAGACTGCAGGAAAGAGTCCCAAGCTCCTCTTGCTGGGATGAAAATCCCCGCAGATGTGTTGTGCTGCAGGTGGAGACTTTCGTTTCCTCCAGCTGCAAGCTGGGCTCTAGATGTGCCTGTTCTCCTCTGTCACAGGGACCAGCCCAGTCTTCAGCTCCTCAGACAGCCCCCCGTGGGGGTGCACCTTGCCCTTAAGTGTGTGGGAGAAGGGTAGTCCTGGTCTGCAGAGCCATGAGTGATGGCTGACCCCAGTTGTCTCTTGGAATGGCACAGTGGGTGCTTTCCTTGCCTGCTGCCCTGCAGCACTTTCCCTTGGTGCTAGCTTCTTCCTGTCCTCCTCCATGGGCTTGTGCATTATGGGGACCTTCCACAGGCAAGGGAAGCCCTGTTGAACCAAGACAGCACAGGCAGCAGGGAGAGATGCATCTTGGCATAGTCTCACTTTCTGTCTCCTCTAACTCCCATTTTGACCCAACCATCCTTTCTGGGTAAGTTTCTATTTGGGTTTGTTCTGCAGAGCCAAAACAGTCTTTTTCTTGCAGAGGAAGGTTTATCATCACTCCTCCCTGGGGAGACTGGGCCACAGCCTGTGTCAGAGGACATTAGCTAGTGGAGCTGGACCATCCTGTGAGCAAAGAGCAGAGAAAGACCCTCCATGGACCTTGCCAGGCTGACCCCCTTTAGCCTTTTCATCACCCATGTGCCTCCCTCATCTAATTGGAGGTGTCGAGGATGAAGAAGAGCGATGGTAAATGATTCAAGCACTTTCTATAAGGCTCCTGCTGTGTGTTTTCTCTTCTTGCCTGTACGTTGACTATCAGACGAGTACTTCCCAACAACAGAAAGGAGAAAAGCCATTTTATTATCAGCCTGAGTTTAATTTCAACTCATTAAAGCAAGCAATTTGCTGGTTTATTTGCTTTGCAAAGTGTGAATAAAATGACAGCATTAAGGAGATGTAGGAGAGGAAAGAGGGGCTAATCTCCCTTTTTATTAGATTGACGGGACATGACTGGGGAGTAGAGAAGTGGGTCTTGTTGCTTTGCACAGAAGGCATAATTGTTCATCTTGTTGGCTTCTGCAAGCCTCCCTCCCAGCGTCACACCAGCGTGGGTGCGTGTGGGTGTGAGCCTGCGTGTGCGTGCTGCGACACCAGCCAAGCGCCGAGCAGCCCGCAAGGCAGGGCGGGAGCTGGGCCACTCGCACTGCTTCCCGACTCATCACCCTGTAACAGCAGAGAACAAGATGCAACAGATAACAAGACATCCAGGAGGTTTATCCTTCATCCCTTTTCTACCTTTTACCTTGAGTCTAATCCCCCCCCCCCCCCTTTTTTTTTTTTTTTTTATCATTTCTGCTCCTGAAATCCCAGGATTCTTGCAGGTTAGAAACAGAGCAGCCAGTTGGCTGAGGAGCCTTTGCTATCCCTGACCTCCTGCAGCTGGGACGTGGCTCTGGAGAGCAAGGGAGAGACCCCTCTGACTCTTCTTTCCCACTGGCTGGATAAAAATCAGTAAGAAGACCTAGTGTTTTAAGCCTCCTGCCTGCCTGGTTTTTCTTTGCCCAGATGTCCTGGTGCTATTCTCTTGGTAACCCAATTGCACAGACACTTTTCTCAGTCCTTCACAGAGCTGCCTGGGAAAGCCTGGGAAAACCTCAAACAACCCACCTACAATTCTAATGTGAAAAACAACACAGAAAGCGGAGATTTGGGGTTCTCCTTCACTGATTGAGAAAGAAGCAAAAGAGATTAATGAAGACAGTGTGGAATAACAATAGCAAGTATTTGAAACAATCAGAGGTATCTTGAATGGTGGCACCATGCTGATGATGGTGACAGACCACATCTGTGTGGAGACCATGGTAGCCACCCAGTACCTTGCAGGAATTCTCAGTCCTGCACAGTTACCTGTGCACTGCAGATGCTGCTGTATTTCCTTTCCTTCTGCTTTCCTGGTTTGACTAGCTGAGAAGATGTCAGGCTTGTGTGGCTTAGAGAGACCAACAAAGGAGTAATGACAACTCCTTCACTCTTTGCAGCTTCCTACTTCTATCTCCAGTAACCCTGCTGGAGCCCAGACCCATGCTTTGCCCTGCTAATCCTCAGCCCTGACCTGTGATGTCCTCCCCTCCCACCTATACCCGCTTCTCCAGCCCTGGTCCCATCAACAGAGGAAACACTGTTTTCTGATGTCCACAATGCTGCAGCCTGCACTGGATGAGCAGCAGCAACCCTGTCCCAGCTAAAAACCCACAGCAAGGGAGGTGGAAAGGAAAAGGTAAAGCTGTGACTCCAAAAACCAGTACAGGCTGGCTGGTAAATTTTCACTTCCATCTCCCAACTAATGGCATCTCAGTAAATTAAACCAGAGCAGCAGCTGCAAGGAAGCAAACAAAGCAGCCGTGGGGGCTGGGTCCATAGAGGGAGAGCGAGCTGGGTGGCACATGTAATAATATGCTGTCCTGGCACTCGATTCCTAATTTTGTTATTCTACTGAATGAGTTATTTCAAACTGTGGATTAGATTTACTGAGTGAAGTCAAGGAGCCAGATTAACATGCGTGCGCATCCACACAACTGTGCTCCTCTCCTTTGCATTTCTGCATCTCTGTAACTTCATTCCCCCTTCAATGCTCCATTCCAGTTAGACACTGGAATGAACTGCCTAGGGAGGTGGTGGAGTCACCATCCCTGGAGGTGTTTAAGGAAAGATTGGATGGAGCACTTAGTGACATGGTCTAGCTGATGTCATGGTGTTGGGTCATAGGCTGGACTTGATGATCTTGGAAGTCTATTCCAGCCTCAGAAATTCTGTGACTCTGTGACCTCCAGTTGGCCATGCTTCAGCTTCTCTTAGATCCTCTTTAACAGCCATCCAGTCCATTTACTCAGTCAGTGAAGGAGCCCCGCTATGAAGACAGCCATGGCAGAACAGGAGTGAGATGTTACACGATACATGTTTAGTCAGCCAAAAAGATGAGGAGGAAACATTTGGCTAACAGGCACCAAATTTTAACATGAACCTTGGCTCTTCATTATGCATAAAATAATCCAAGGAGGCAGTTCCAAAATGGTAGAGAAAACATTTATTAGTGATGAAGTCTCCCCTAAATGGATTGACGTCCATCCTGTATATGTCAGGTGGAGAAAGGAGGCTTCCAGGCAGGTTTTTCTGCTCATTCGTATTCCTGGTGTTTGCTACATGTCTCCTGCTGCATGATGTTGGTCAGAATCATAACCATTCTGAATATAAAGATGGCTATATATATATCCAGAGGTCCTGGTACTAATATTGCCTCCTCAGACAGGGTTAAGGCAGCATTTTGTGCATCCCAGTCTTATTCCCAGATGCCTCACAGTGCTAGATAAATAGAGTTCTCCAGTCAATTCTACTTTCTCTCCTGCTATTATTTATTATTTAAGAAAAATAGGCAAGGGAGAAGAGATATATTTTCCACTGAGGTTTGAAGAGAGATAAAGAAGGAATGAAGCAGAGAAGGGGGAGGAGGGAGGTGAGAGAGAAGTGTCCAGCATCACATACAGGATAGCTTTTACTGAGAGGAGGTCACCTCCTCATTTACCTTGGGAAGTCACAGACTAGATGACAAGCAGCCAGGTGGGAGGGATGGGGAAGTGATCACTTTTCTGGGGTAGGCTGGGAGAAACAAACAGAAGTTACACACTTGGTCTCTATACAGAGGCTTTACTATTACTGATGTATTGGTGCTCATGGGCTCTACATAGTGCTACGGCAAATATTCCTCTCTGTGGGTTGTTCCTATCAAGGGGAATCAGGTCAGTAGACATCAAGACACCAATGGCTCCATGGAGTCCACAGCATCTCTGGCTGCTGGATCATTTTGAAGTCTCTTTTCAGGAGGCATGGGACACTTTCTGCAGACCCATGACCAAATCAATGTCAATCTGAGGAACCTGGGATGCATCTGGTTGTCAAGGCCCTCAAGACACTAATGACCCTGATCAGCCTCAGTTGTGACCTCTGCCCACACCTTCCACCCTCAGGCTCAGGAGCTCTATACAAGCTCAGCCCTGGGCCTCTGCTTCCTTTCTGAGCTCTGCAGGTGGTGTGCTTGTCTCAAGTCCTGCCTGTGGTCCTGCCTTCAGGATAGACATCGGGCCTGTGTGGTAGGTGGCTTATCTGCTGGATAGACCCCTCAGACATGCACTGTAACTTGTGTCCAGTGCTGGCCCTGGCCCCATTTTCCTTTCTTCCTGACTGGACTCCTTGAATGGACCTTAGATAGGGCTCATCTCTTGTCTTATCCAGGACTTTCCTGCTGTGCTTGTGTGCTGGGAGACACCACTTTGGGTGGGAAGGAACCCCCCTGTGCTGGGGTTCCTGTCTTGCTTTTCCTTAGAACAGCCAGCCCTTGCTGCTGCCTGACATGGGAAAAAGATTACTCTGCAGCTGGTTGCATGGGGAGTTCTCCAATAAAAATGTTTTTTCTGGTGTAAAATGCACTTTCTGCAACACTAAACCTTCGGCTGAAAAGCTGTGATCTTTCTTGGAAGTTGAGACTCAGGCCAATTTAGCTGTAACCTTGTGGGTGCTGTAGTGTCTGATGGGAGTCCTCGTTGAAAGCCATTGTGCCTTCAACCAGCGAGGCTGAGGCCAGTGCTGCAGCCTGGGAATGGCCAAAACAAAACCAGCTTGCACAAACACTTTTAATGACCTTTTTGTTCTATTGTAAAATAAATTATCGTTTAAAAATGATTAATATTGATGACAAATGAACAATAGTTTCAAGACAAGTTAGCTCTTGGGATTTCAGGAAATACAGATATTCTGCTTTACTCTCAGCTGCAATCTGAAGTCATTTACAACCATCTCATGCTGCTTAGCTTCCAGGGTCTATTGAGATGACAACCTTATCACACGCTGCTGTGGACCACTGAGCAAAATTCTCTGCTGAGTTTAAGTAAATGCATAAATGATCTTCCTGGTGAACAACCTCTTAAGCCCAGCTGGGTTACGTGTGCATTAAACCAGCCTTCTGAAATATCAGCATGGGCACATACGAAATGTCAGCTCCAGCCTCTGATGGTGCAGTTGAGCCCTCAAAGAGCCAAGGAGTGCAATTAGAGGAAGGTGAAGAGGAAAAAGATTTTTAGGGGATGTAGAGAACTAAGAGCTCTGATCATGTACGATGCTAATAATAAGAAAAGTGTATTTCCATGGGAGAAAGTCTCTCTAGTGTTACTTGATGTGGTTCTTCCTTGGAAATAATCAGCCTGAATGACAGCTCCATTATGGGATGGTTATGCTGATGTTAGGCTAGGGGAAAGCAGAGGTCTGGTGTGGAAGCAGGACTCTCATTTTCCTCTGTATACAGTGCTGAAGACCAAAGCATCAGTGTTTTTCCAGCACCGATACAATGGAGGGAGCCAGCTCTGCACTGGGAAGTGAAGCTGCTGGTGTTCCTCAACACTGACAACCTGAACTGTGCCTTGTCTCTGCTGCATTGTCATCCTTGCTCAGATCTTTGCTGCTATTTGGAAGAAAGTTCTACTGCCTTCATTCATTAATTTACTTTTGCAGGAGGCCCACAAAACCCTTTATATCCTAGACAGGAAAATCCACTTTGGTACAGGATAAAATCTGGTGGTGGATCCACGAAGTGGCCAGTCTTCTTAGAAATCCCCTTCAGAGGCACAAGTGTTTTGTTTATTCTTATTATTTTATGGTCATGTTTTCAAAAGGACTCCTCCCTCTCTGTCCTGCTCCTTCTTGTGAAGTGATCTCAAACCAGAAATGAGGTCTCTGGCCACCGCCTACCTCAGATGCAGTTTCTAGGTTGACTGTACTGATGAATGTTGGCAGATGGACAAGAAAATTTACAGCCTGTATAGGATTGCATGGTAATGATCTGCTGTGAACTCTGGGTAGGCAAAAAATGCAACTTTTCATCAGCAGGTCTCCTGCACGCAGGAATCACTGTGGCTGTGCTGTAGGCAAACACCTCTGACAGCCTCTTGCTACTTCACATTTGAAGCTGGTCTTGCCTCGCTGGCAGAAGACGTCTAGGTGTCTATTCCAACCTAAATTATTTAGTGATTGTAATGATCTAGCTCTTATTCCCTGGAGCTGAGGAACCCAGCTTTAAGGCTGAACCCTCTGCCTGCCCACTTCTTGAAGGGGGGTTCTGCCCAGATATAGCAGTATCTGGCAAACCCCAGTGCCCTACAGGCCTAATTTTAGCTCACTGCTGCAGGCTGGCTCCCTGTCATGGGCCAGGAGAAGGTTAATGATCATCTGGGCAGCTCTCCAAAACCAATCTAATGTTTATTCAGGATAGCAGCATTGCAGAGGAAACCAAGCATGACCACCTTCCATGCATAGCTTACCCGGCATGGCCCCACTCCGGCACATGGCTCTGCTGGAGTTGCTCGGGTTTGTCAGCTCTTGGAGGAGGGACTGTCTTCTCCTTCCCTAGGTCAAGGCAGGTCCTCTGCAACATATGCAACCCTGCCTATGTCCTGGCCTCTTAACCCAAACAGATGCTGTATTTCTGCAGAAAAACACTTTAACAGGCTGTAGGTCTGTTGTTTCAGCAGCAGAAATATGCAATCGCCCTTCCTGCTGAAATTTTGTAGGACACTCCTCAAGGGTCAAATACCCAGGCTACAAACAAATATCTATGCCACAAGCACCTTGTTTTGTTGGCACCCTCCATGTCCTTGCAGTACTAGTAGGAGCTGAGTGATATGGGATGGGTCCCAGCCTGGTGGTGGTGGCTTGGTGGGCTTGGATTTTGCAGGTCTGTGCTCATGCTACGATGGGGAATGAAAAGATAAAGGGTTGGTGCCAAGTATCATGTGAGATTGGGGAGGGATGAGAGAGAGCAGTGACTATACCCTCTGGCAGAGCCCATAATATGTTTATTCACATTGGCTGCTGTTTAAGAGCTTAATTTCAGCCATGGACTAACAGACTTTTCCACCCACCAGTGAAACCTCTCAGTTACTCTGCCATGTCTTTGATACAGCATAAATGGATGTGCAATGGGCTCATCCCAAGGATACCTCATGCCTATAGGGAGATGAGTTCACTGATTACTTAGAGGTCCCTTTGGGCCCCTGAGGGCTCCATGAAAGGTTAGATTGAGCCATAAAGCCTGAAGGCCTGAGATGCGCTGTGCTGAGGGAATGACTCTCCTCCAGCAATGAGTACTCACAGACATACCATGGCCAGCAGCAGAACTCTTGCTGCTTCCCTCAGATTGCGGAAGAAATTGTACTGATAGCAAAAAGCATTTCCTGGGAGAGCCCCAAGATGCCAAGTACTGGCTTCACCATCAACAGTCCCAAAATAGATGGTACTTGCTGGCTTCCCAGGCAGGTTCCAAAAGGGATTGTGAGAACATCTATTTAGTAGGGTCTCTGGATGGTGCTGGGGATGTACGACCTCCTACCTGAAATGGTCAGGGAGATGGCTGGGCAACCAGATGGCTGTATTGGTGTGGAGCTGATATTAATGTCTCATTTAATTGTGTTTACAGCATGGTTAATGTGGCTCCCAGAGCAGGTATCTTTATTATGTTGAAACTAAATAGAACAAAGCTATGTCTCTACTATGGGCTTGGCTGGTTAAACTGGGTGCCAGTCAGGGCTTTTCTTGAGGCTAGCTGATTTCCCACTGAAATATGCCTATTCACTTGTGAGGATAAGAAAAACCACTCTTTGCCCATAGAAGATGCTCAGCCACAGGTATGAGGGACTATTGGGTCTCCTCTATGATGTCAGGAAGCCAAAAAAAACCCCAGCCAAATGGCCTTCTATCCAAAACCATGTGGATAGGAGCAGAGAAGCTTGGAAAAAATGGGTCATGTACATGGTAGGATCCATCCAAGAGATACTGGGTTTTGTCTTGACACATGGTTAATGCCAAACTGCTGGTGAAAATGCAGCAGTAGGAGCTGTTGGTTAGCTCCTGGTTAGCTCAGGCTGGAGGCACACAAAAGCCCTTCCTCAACATTGTATCTGCTCCTCAGCAGGGTCTGTGGTCACTCTCTGGACTGCTGTATTTCTCTGCTTGTCCAGAGACCTCCAAAAAGGGTGGAAAGAAACACTTCCAAAACAATAGAAGTGGGGAGCTATGCCAGGAGTTCGATTGCCTGTTCTTTTCATAAACACTTCCTGTGGAGGTTACGCAAGTTGAAAAAGCAAGTGAACCCAGAACATCCACGTTCTCTGGAGGAATGGAGTTTATCGTTAATAATCTACTGCTAAAAGGGTAACATCTGTTTTGGACAAACCGTAATGAGATTTAAACCCCAGGTGGAGGGAGGACTTCACAGTAATAAATGACTTTCTGTATGTCTAAATAGTTTTAATTTTTTTCCTGGCAGAAATAGCTGCTTTTCACCTCAGGCTTCTTTTTGCCAGCTCTTTTTGTTTAATGATTGCTATTAATTTCCAGGGTGGCAGATGGATTCTAGCCTGGTGTAGTCTGAAATGAGGAAAAACAGCCCGTGAAGGTGTGAGCTTGCCGTGAACGTGTGCACAGGTCGCATGTGCTGGTGGGGTGCCATGTGTGGGTGTTTGCTTTCCAGGGGAACTATTGCTTCTTCCTAGCAGCTCCTCACCCCTGGGATGTTTGAGCATCTCTCCCTCAGATGGGAAAGAGAATTAACTTTCCTGGACGCTGCTGGTAGCTCTGCCTCTTTAGACCCTGATTTGACAAAGCTGCTGATTTCAGCAAAGCTTGGGGAGGAATTCAAACAGCACTTAAGTACTTTCCTAAATCCAAAGTGAAGTGAGGAAGAGAGCAGCACTTGGTCTCCAGGACATGGGAAGGAGCTCCCTGCCCTGTCTGGGTGATGCCTGTGGCTGGGTGATGTCAAGCAATGGGAACTTCTCCCTGGACATGAAACTCAGACATTTTTCATTGCGTGGAGCTGATATTAATGTCTCATTTGATTATGTTGACATCATGGTGAATGTGGCTCCCAGAGCAGGTATCTTTATTATGTTATTGTGATTCTTTTTCTTTTTTTTTGGATGCTTCAAACAGACAATCCTTCTCCATCCTCTGGCTGTGCAGACAAGTGGTTACTGTTGAACCCAGCACATCCTGCCACAAGCTCCTAGTGTTCAAAGGAGGACTTTCCTTATCCTCTCTGCCACCACCTCCCTCTCAAGGAGAAGCCCACAGAACAGCTAATCCAGATTAGTACTACAGTTTGCTGAGGTACCCTCCTTTCTCTTTCACCTGCTGTGGAACATCTCTCGACTTGGCTCAGGATGTGGGTGTGCAGGAGACATGGGTGGCCAGGTAAGAACCTGGGTCTTGGAAACAGGGCTGATGATGGACCACCACAAGGCAGCACCCTGCTGTCAGGTAGCTGCCCCAAGACTAGAGCATGGTTGAGGACAGGGGAAGGAGGGAGGGGTTTTGTTGCCTGGGACTGGGTGAACCCCAGGGATGGAGGGAAGGGTGTAGAGATAGAAAGTGCAGCATCTCAGGTGATGCAGATAATCTCCTTTAATCTCTGCTCAAAATAACCCAAAGTCAAGTAAAGGAGGGATTATATGGCCTAAGCCACTGTTATCACCAGAGCATAACAGACTTAGTTTGCATCAGAATGGCTGCTGAGGAGGAAGAGGAGCTACAGCAAATATTGGCCTGCTTGAAATGCCTCCCCTGAAAGGGTGCCTGGGAGGACTGGGGACCGTTCTGGGGTAGGCCCAAAGAGAGCTGAAGCTGCAGGGTGCGCAGATGCTGGAAGACTCAGGAGCATGTGCAGGGACCTGATTCCAGAGGACAGACTGTCTTAAATGCCCACTTGTCACCTTGGCATTACCGGTAGGTTTATTCTTAGTGCAGGATCCAAAGCACTTTATAGCTGTTAATTATCCTAATGGGGGAAGCAGTGACCATCAAACCCATTTTACAGATGAGAAACAGAGCCTGTGAGGAGGTAAATGACATATCAGGTGCTGGGGCAGGGCTAGAGCAAGGTGGTCAGTCCCTGCCCTCTCAGCTCACTCCAGTTTTAATGGGCCTGTTCTTACATCCTCTCGGATGCATGTTCACAGCAGCCACGAGGCACTGATAGGCTGAAGGCATCTCCCACCCTTTGCCACAAAGCCATACCAAGGCTTGGCTGCTGTGCTGCTGCCAGAGGAAGATGAATTGCAGAGCCCTATTCATCAGCTCCTGGTGATGCCTACAAGATAGCAGCAGCACGGAGATGGTGTGAAGCGGGGCTGCAATGGGAGGGAGCAGAGTAGGCTCATTTTAATGAGGTTGTCCCTGCCTAAAGGAGAGAGAAAGTGAGAGGCCAACCCAGTTTAATAAACTCTAGCATGCGGATTTAATCAGATGGATCATTGTTCCCCTGCACAGGGATGAATATATTAAAAAAAAATGATTCAAACTTTTCCCTTTTGTTTTTCATTTGTATTTTGTACTATGGTGTGATAAAACATCCCGGGGCCAACTTGCAAGGCAATAAATGAGATGGCAAAGGAGAGGAAGGTGTTGATCTCTGAGAGCACACCCGAGCACTGTGGCGAGGGAGGCTGCTGGCAGGCAGGACTTGAAGTGAGAGGCTGCAGCATCCTCAGCCCCACACCAAAACCCCGGGGAAGATGTGGTTATGGGGCCTGACCTGCAATCAGCTCCCTTTCAGGCCTTCAGTGCCAAGCCTTGACAGTGCAGTAAGGTTGTGAACTGAGATGACTAATAGGAGTTTAAGTCCAGTGCTAAAAGCTGTCCCTGGTCAAGCTTGAGACCTCCATCTCACAACAGAAATGTCTGTGCACAAACATATCCCCAGAAGGGAAAGAGACTCACCCATTCCCCTGCTTTCTGCAGGGAGACCAGCTAGGTTGATGTGCTGGTGGCTTTTTTGAGTTAGATAGCACTTGCTCCAACAGGACAGAGCTAGGGTCTCCCCTCCTCCTTTCTGGGAGTCACTTCATCACTGCCTCTCTGTGGCACCATGCATCTGGCAGTTAGAAGTAGGGTCTTGGGTGCTGCTTAATTTAGATGAACTAAATGGCTCTGGTTGCAAAGCTGCCAACTGTTGCATGCACAGCAGCAAGACAAGGGCCATGCTTTAGGAGGGAGCAGGGCTCTGCCTCTGCTCACTGGCCAAATGCTACATCATTGACTCTGCTGGTCCCTGGGGACAGTGAGCATTGCAGTGAGGCATGGGAAGATCTTGATCCAGCACAACAAAGAGCAAAATGGGTCTGCAGACAGCATGGGTAGGATTGTATCGGGGTGAGCCTTGGTAGTGCATGTCTCTGGGCTTGCAAGTCTCTTGCTACGTGGGTGTGAATAAAGCCAGCTTAGACAGAATAGTCTCTTGTACTAAATCCTGGACAGACCACCTGGAGCTGTGGTCAAGGACAGACCTTAGGGGCCTTCAAGCTGCCTCCATGGAATTCACCGCCTTCACCCTGCCCAAGCTCACTGTGCTTGGCTCAGGCACAGGCTTAATAATCTCCAGCCCTGACTTTGCTCCATAGTTCTGGCCCATCAAGCTATGTGCCACCCCAAGACACGAGGAACTGTCTCTCCAAGTCTGGGATAGGGCAGCTGGCTGGATTTTAATCACTCTTCTTAACATTAAAGCAGAGCTGTCCAGCTGCATTTGTGTGTTGTGAGACAGCCTCCCTGGCAGGTTACAGACAGATGTTTTGGCTAAAAGCAGCCCAAAGGTGTTTTTGGCAGTGGGCTACAGGTTCCCCTGCCACGGACCAAGGCTGACAGGTTTGCAGCCCAGCCCTAGGACAGAGGCTGGGCTTGTGGTGAGAACCCAGGAATTGCTCTCAGCTTGGTCCCCACCTTCCATCACAATGGTAGTGTTCAGAGAAGGGAGAAATATCTCCTTCCTTTGGAAAGATTGCTCTAAATTGTGTCATTGACCCATTCACTGAGAAGTCGTTTATGGCCACTTGGTGTTAAATATCACCAAATTTGGCTTCTAACACACCCCCATGCTATTGCTTCATTACTTTATCCACTTCTGTTTATAGACACTAATAAATAATCCTATTTTCATTCCTACTATTGTTTAAGTGGTCATTAATTGTGGTTTATATGCTGTCTTTGTGTATTTGTGTACAATAGCTTCTTCATGATTCCTTGATTAACTGTGATTGATTGTGTATTTTAAAATCAATTAAAAGTTTCAATGCTAAAAGGTAGAGTCTTTAGCAGTAATGCTCTGAGACATTGCCATTTATAATGGAGCTATTATAGTGCTGGGATCCATTAGCATGGCAAGCTGTGATCTTTATTTTCCAGACCTATACGAATACATACATACGTGTGATTATGTCTGTGTCTCTTCTGTGAGTTATGGCTAGAAGAAGATGTATGGTGTGGGGAAAAAGAGTCAGCTTCTCACAGGGTTGCTGGGCTGGTTTTCATGGATGGGCAGGTGTGACCTGCTCCCTCCCTTAAGATGCTGATGCAAAGGCTGAGTCCCAGGACTCCAGAATTTCCTAGCTGATATGGTTGCATTACTTTTTTTTTTTTTTTTTCTATTTGTAAAGAGTTGCTGGCTGCAAATACCCTCAGCTGAATAGGGCCCCAAAGAGTGATGCCTTCCTGTTTTAGTGGATGTATCTGTGCCTCGGTGGGGTGGAGGTGGGGGATACATGGGAGGACAGAGGTGACTATGAAGGCACGCATTCATGGCCGATAGGATGGAGGAGGAGGGACAGCCACCCCCTTGGGTACCAGGGCATATGCTGAAGCACCAGTCTCTAAGCTCTGTAGCATCCTGCCTCTATTATATTAGTCTTCGGTCCCTCATGTTGCTCTTGTCCTGGGAAAAATCATGTCCACATCACCGGAGTAGGATGAAATGGGGTTAACATGGCCTTCTTTGTGCTTCCTGCCTTGCCCTGTAAATCTGAATCCTGTGTGCCTGTGCCTTTGTGCATACCAGAGCATCTCTGCCCCAGCAATGTCTGACTCAGGCAGTGAATTAGAGATGGGACATCGCACAGGAGAGTTTGTGCAGTTGCTCTGAGGGGGAGCAAAATCCCAAAGGAGCCACCAGGAAATCAGGCCCTTGTAATTGATCCTCTACTTGTCCCCCTGTCCTCCTGGATGTCTGCCTGCTGCAAAGAGCAGGGCCCTCCCTGCCATCTGCCAGCTCAGGCAGAGGATTCCTGTATGCTAATATTCTCAGAGACATTTGTCACTCACCCCTTGCCCAGCTGTGTGCTGCAAAAAAATGCCTCGGTGCCCCCAGTACAGCTGCTGGGAGCACCCACCGGGGGAAATCACCAGTCTTGTTAAATGATGGGGGGACTGTTTTGTGTAAGCCCTGCAATGGGATCACTCTGTTGTATTAACTCACCCACTCACGTTGATGTTAATGAAATAAAGAAATATAATGGTTCCAGACTTTTAAACTTCTTATAGCTTGATTTGCATAATGGCCACTGCTACCCTGAACAGGAACTGATCTGTCGAAAAATATTGTTCCAATCCTCTATCATTCAGCTCAATGGAAGGTGCAGATTGGCCCACAGGGGCTGTTTTTTGCTGATGGAGTGGAGTTTGCCTAGTGCCGAACATAAAAAGCTGAAATTAGGACGCAATCCAATATTGTAAAAAAGGAATTGGTTAAAAGTTATAGATCAATAACTGTTAACATGACTCTATTTTTCAGCCGAATCGTGTTTACTGCTGCTGTGGAGACAGGCTCCTTCTCACTGGAAGAAGCAACTCCGTGGTTCCCCCTCAAAGGAGTCTGCAGCTGCCAGTCGAGGCTGATCTGTTCTGAACAGCCCTGTGAGCTCACTATGCTACATGGAATTTCTTGTGGAAGTTTGTCCTCCTCTCCCCTGGACTGTGAAATGTTGGTCGGGGGTGCACCCAGGGCCAGGTGTCAGTCCCATCTCCGCCTTCCTGCATGACCCTCAGAATCAGGTTGTGAGCATGGGAGTGATGCCAGTGTTCTGGGAGCATCCATGTGAGACAGGTCACGTCTCACCCCTCAGTGTCCCAGATCTCCACTCTTTGATGCCCTAGAGCAACCCAACTTGATGCCTTAGATTGTTACTCCTTGATTACCTAGACCTCTACACCATGCCCTACATCACTACTCCTTGATTATCTAGATCTCTCTTTTCTGATGCCCTAGATCTCTGCTTCTTGATTACCTACATCTCTGCTCCTCCATGCCCTAGATCTCCTTGATTATCCAGATCTTTGCTCTTAGATGCCCTAGATTTCTGCTTATCAGTGCCTTAGCTCTCTGCCTGCTGCAAAGACTGTGTCTCTCCCAGCAGACAACTCCTGCAGTGCTTCCAGCTCTTCAAGAGCAAGTGGATACTTTTGCCTCTGTGGGGAGCAGGGTCTTGGTCTTGGCATGTGTCTGTCCCATCTATAAAGTGAGATAAGCATCCCTCCCCTCTACTGTGTGTATTTAAACCATGGTGCCTTCACAGCAGGGACTGTCTCTCTCCAATGGTGTGTGCTTAGGGTGTGCAGACCCAAATTCTCAGCTACAATGAGAGGGACAGGTGAGCTGTCTGAGCATCACAAGCCAGTGTGATGATGGCTTTTCTGCCCCCAGTAACCTTGGTCTTGCCTCCAATAGCTCATCACAGACTGCTTTTGATCACTTGCCTCTCCCCCTCTCTGTACTTGGAAATGCTGGAGAACTTTCCTGACTAATATCATCAAAAAAGGACATTTTTATTTCCAAAATATACAATGTAATTAGAACTGTGAAGGGAGAGAGCAGCCAGTCCATAAAAACACCCACTCTGCGACAGTGTCTGTCCTGACTCTGCAGCAATGGGGAACAAAAGACTCCTGATTTTCAGAGGGAACATGTTTCCCAAGTATTGGAAATACCCCCCAGGTCCTAGCCAAAAAGGAGGTCTTCCACAGCATCAGAAGGACGTATGGAAATGCCCTTACCCACAGACAAATGTGCTTTGTTGAACTGGGACCCATTGCAGGCATGGACTGAACAACAGCAATCAGCAACGCGGAGACCTTTGTTTAAACCATCAGCAGGTAAATGCACCTTCTGACTGAATGGACGAGTATCCCACTGTCACCCACAGGCTTGCTAACACAGTCACTGAGCTGGGACCATTCCCAGCTTTCCAGAGCCCTCTCCCAGCAGGCAGGTCCGTCCCATGGCACAGGAAGAGCGTGTTTGCATCCAGCTACCAGCTGTGGGCAGGGGCTGCCTAACAAACCAAGGTCCAGTCATTCCCATCTCCTCAGCTGCCCCACAAAACAGCTGACATCTTAAAAATTGATGGGGCTCATTTCCTGCCTCCATGCACTTACTGGAAGCACCAGCTCTGCCATTACCAGCAATGTCCACATTAATTACTATCATAACCTAAGTACCTTTGCGTGCGTTCTCTTGCCTGGAGAGCCTGTCCCAGCAGTGACCTGCATTTCTGTTCCCTTGAGACCTTTCCCATGGCCAGGATTTCCAGTGCTGCTGCCTGCAGGAGAATAAAGCTGATGCTGGGGTAGCCCCATGGGGGGACAAGCAATCAGACAGGCCTGCTGACAGGTTGTCTCTGGCTGGGGTTCAGAGGCTCACCTGAAGCATGGAGGTTTCCTTCCACTCCATGTCTCACTGAGCAGCAGCATTGGTCCTGCCCCATCTCTGGGGCCTGGGCTTTACCAAATTGTGTAAATGATTTAAATGCTCATTGGGAGTAAGAGGCTGTCCTCATGGCTGGGAGGTGGAAGTGCTTCCCCTGGGACTGTATGGAGTCCTCTCATTGAGTCCCTTTAGGTCTTGAGCCCTGGGGACCAGCCTTCAGCTTTTCACTAGTGAGTCTTTCTGAGCAGAAACCTCCAGTTTCTAAGGAAAAAAATCAAGTCATGGAAAAAAGCCCATCTCACTCTAAACATAGCTTCTGGGGGATGGGGAGAGGCCATTCTGGTCTGCTTTGCAGGGCACCATGGATTGCAGAAAAATCACAAATCTCATCTCTTTTTTTTTTGCATAAAATACTGATTTTTCGGTGCTAAACACAAGTATGTTTTAGACCTTGAAAGAATATGCAGGAAAGTGATAAACCACTAGAAATTATCAGGCAATGGGCACCAGTAACTTAAAGGATCATCAATAAAGCCTCTTCAGCGTGGACTGACTAGCATCAAACACAGGTATCACAGAACCTAATCAAAAGTGTGACCAAAACTGTACTTGAAATACATGAACACACCAGATTCACGACCTGGAGGAGACTGATGAGTACAAGATAATGCAACCTTCATTCAGGGTATTTCATTCTTGCCTTTTGCTGTTCACCTCAAAACCTCATGGGAAACACCAAGCCTACAATCAGCAGCAGTTCCTTAGAAAAAGGTCTACAAACTACAGTGGTTCATGAGCTGAACACAAGGAATTGGTGTTGCATCAAGTGGCAGACAGTGCCCTGGGATATACAAACTGCAACGTGGCCTACAAGCCTCATCTTTCTTGTCCATTCAGGGTTGGTGAGGTCTATGCCGGAGTAGATTCTGGTATTGGCAGCTTGGATCAAAAAGGAGGTGGCGCTGCTGCAGGCAGCACAGAGGAAACAGAATGATCAGAGGTCTACAAGACATAACCTACAAAGAAAGATTGAAAGAATTGGGTTATTTAGCCTAAAAGAGATGATGGAAGAAGAGATGTGATAACAGTCTTCAAGTGCTTAAAAGGCTGCTGCCAAGGGGAAGAGAATAATCTGTCCTTTATGTCTGTGGTGGACAGGACAAGAAATAATCGGCTTAAATTACAGCAAGAGAAATCAGGTTAGACATCAGGACAAAAACGGCTCGTGGAGAATGGCAGTGGGTTACCTGGGAGGTGGAGGTGGTCTGTTACTACAGACACACAAGCACTGCTTGAGGACAGGTTGGCAAACATCCCTGGGGAGAGAGGATGTGCTGGAGCAGGACTGTACCCTCTCCACAGCCCTGTGGTACCTTCAACACAATGTCTGGTGTTCCTGGATTGTCTAAAGTGAGATCATTGTGCAGCAATCACTACAGCTGGCTGGATGAATCCTAGACACTTCAGCTTGTGAGAACTTCCAAGATAACAAAATTTGATTTTGTGGCAGATTGGGGGCATAAGTCAACATTTTGGGTTATTTTCCTTGCAGTAAAGAAATACTTCAAAATGGATTCTTTTTTTTTTTTACCCCCACCTCTTTCAGCCACTCTATTGCAACACAAAGCAGAGCATCCCAGCCACGCTGCATGGCAAGCTGAAATGACACCGTCCAAATGAAACCTGTTTGATAATGTCCTTGCTGAAAACATCAATGAAATCAATCTCTCCTCTCCAAACAATTAGGTGGAGTTGAATTCCCAGTTCCTGAGTGAATAAACTGCCTTGAGATGTTCTTCAACCAGCTCAGAGGATTGGTGCTACCAGAGAGGCAATAAGGAAACAAAACAAAACAAAAAAGGGGCTCCTTCCAACCCAGGTGTGCCCACACCGGGGAGCAGTCAGTATGCCAGCAGCCAGTATGGGGGATCCACCAAGATGTCCACGAGCAGCTTTATCCTCTTCCAGTCGGCAGCACCTCCGGCACTGCTGAGTTTGCACCTTTGTGCTAAAGATTAAGAGATTCTGCATTCTCATGAGAAATTATTATTATTGCCCCTGGATTCCAAGAGCAATCCTTTATTTTAAAACCTGCCTCCTTAATTCGTTTTATATTTACCCATAAAATCTTGGCCAGGGTTTCTGAGAATTGCGGTCTTTTGGAAAGGCCAAGTTTTAAACGGAGCTGACTCAGCAGAAGCTCTCATGATTGAAGCAGTGCCTACTGGTGTTTATACCACTCCAGGGCAGGGCTGAAAACAAAGCAGCAGAAACTGGCCTCCACTTTATTTTCTCCACAGGCTCTTGGCTATGTGCAGCAAACCTTGCTGCTGGCCCACAGGGCTGGGGCTGGTGAAGTGGAGGAGGGCAGAAGGGAGCTGGCAGACTCCCTGCTGTGTATCCCATATTCTGTTGACTTAAATTTTAATACAGCTAAGAGTCAAAAAAAAAAAAATTAAACAGAAAAGAAGAAAAAGAAAGAAATAATGAAAAAAAGAGAGAGAAAACCCTGTAAGCAATTAATTTTCAGCCTCACTGCTCAGCATCAGTCTCAATGAGGGGCCTGAGGATGTAATACTTAGCTTATTAATATATCACTCTGGTTCCCCCCAGGATGCTCTGGGACAGGCAAGCCCTGCCCAGGGGAAGATGGTCCCAGCTCCCTGCCATGCCACAACAGGGGACACACCAGGATTTGGACTCATTTTAACATAGCCCATGGTGCCAAGTCTGCTTCTGCCTTTCTTTTGCCATGTTGTGATTGCCTTACTTGTGCCTGTGGTGCAGCCTGGCTTCTGGACATGATGGTAGCATGTCTTGTTTGTTTGTGTTCATGGGGTGGTGCTGTCCCAAGCATCTCTTGTCTGGTAGATGAGTGTGTCCTCCACAGCACTAGAGCCTGGCCTTTGTCCTCAGGCCCTCCTCCTAATCTAAGAAATGGATCTGGAAGGAGAGATGGATCATGGAGGATGGCTAAGCTGCCATGCCAGTGTAGATCTGGGGATCGCAGTGGGATCCTATCCCAGGTGGACTAAGTTTTTTTTCACATTAAAGGAAACATTCATTTTAGGTTCAAGGGAAAAACAAGAGTGCTGAAAGTCAACCATCGTCTCATACCTTGGAGAGTGTCTGCTTCTGATGTTCTTGCTGTTATGAGGCATTTGAGTGACAGCCAGGCTATGAAATACAGCCAATGCTTTTTGAATTGACAGCTCATTCCATGTGCAAGGAAAGCCTGAAAGACAGTCCAGAGCCGCTTAGCAAGAGCAGGCTAATAGCTAAGTACACAGCAGAAACCTAATGAGAACACCAGTATCTCCTAACTCCAGCTTCATTTAGAAAGCCAAGAATACAGAAGTGAGTCAATTTGTGTCCAGTGGCCATAATGAACATGCCAGTGGAGATGCCCAGAAGGAATACCATAAATTGTCAAGGTGGCAGCTGCATCCATCAGCTCAAACAAGAGCTGGTCATCCATAATCCAGCAGTATCAAAGACCAGTACTACAGCTCCAATGTTATTTCCACCTTTAAAGTATGGATGGGAACGCTTGAAATTTGCCAACAGCCCCAACAGATGTGTCACTGCTGCTGAGAGCCAATGACGGATGGTGATCCAGGGCTGTGAAATGCAAGTAGATAATTACAGCAAATGCTGAGAGTCATCCTTTGAATCATGGGGATTCAAAGCTCCTCAACCCCCAAGTCCTCTGGAGAAGATGGTGACCATGTCCCTGAGACATGCATCAGTAATGATGATGAATGACCAGTTGAAGTTGGGCAGCCCCAAACCTGAATTTTGGGCACCCTACACCTGGAGTTGGGGAGCTGCTAGCACTGGGCAGCAGTTTGGGAAGAGCTCTGGCACAAGTCAGAGTGTGGTGCCTGTTGTTTTTGTGCTTCAGGGACAACACACAAGACCCAACTGTGTTCTCTATGCACGGGGTTTGTCTCCAACCTGCCGGCATGAGCACAAAACCACAGGGGCAACTTGTCAGCTCCTGTCTTCCCCTTGGGAGTTGGGAAGGAGGGGGTGGGAAATGTGCTGCAAGTCCTCAGTAACTCAAGCCTACTCCCCCCTGCTTGGTAGGGCACCCCATCAGCCATACCTGTCTCTGCCAATGGGGGTCCACTGCCACCGCACCAATCCCCACAGAGAAAGCACGGCGTTATCCTCACCCTGCTGCTCATGCCAACACTGCTGCATTTATCAGGGGGTGATCTGTGCAAGGAGATAACTTTTCTCCAGGGTCGCGTCCATCCTTCCCCTGAGCAAAGCAATGGGACTCCCGGCTGTCACGGGGCTCTGATAACCCACCTCTGGGGACACACTGGGTGCAGGGAAGGGTTTGCTCACCCGGGGTGGCCTATGATATAGTGGCTGCAGGGAGAGAAGCAGCAAGTCATTGGTGAGGATCTTCTTCTTTTTTTCCCCCTTTGCGGGGGAAACGGGGTGATTTGAACCCCGTGGGCCTCCGAGAGTTGTGCAGTGTTATTCATGTAGCAGCTAATGGAGCTCACTCAATCCATAAAGATTTTAAGTCAGGGGTTTGATGTTAATTATGGACCAAAACATTTAATAGCCCGTTACACTTCCACGAGGCATTTTTTTAATTAAAAAATGATATATTGCACAAAAGGGGAAAAAAGGAGAGGAATAATTGAAGATTGTTTTATTCCAGAATGACCTGAGGCAGGAAAGGCAGCGAGGAGCTGGCGTGTCAAGGAACTTTATGGCAATGCCACAAGCTGGGAGCTGGTGGTGTGGGAAGCCAGGGAGGGAGCAGCCTCATCCCACCAGGATAAGGTGCCCAGGGAAGGGGAGAACAGCCTGGCCAGAGGTGGGTAGGTGGACATCCAGGCCAGGCTTTTGGCCACCACATTGGCTTATCTTTACCTGTTGAATCATTTGCTTGTGTTGCAGAAGACTTTGTTTCATATCCCTCTCTCTGAATCTCTATCAGATGTCTCTCAGGAAAAATGGCTAAGCCCCCAGGGTAGAAATTAGTCTGGGCTAGGTCAGGGATGAAGAAAATCTGACATGTCTCGCTCTAATGCTACTCTGTTTTTCATTCAATATTTAAAAATGTGTTTAAGCAGGGGTTGTCCTGAGATGCATTCAAATAGTCTGTGCAAAATGAAAGGTCTTCAGCAGAGCAAACCAACACTTCCATTGCCTTGAGCAGTGCCCACTGGCTGGTGATCCCTGGGGCAGGGGGGCAGTAAGAGGGAGCCCAGGAGGGAGCTCTGGGTGGGCAGTTGTTATTTAGCTAACTCAAGACGAGAGGAAGAGACAAGGGATGGAAACGTGGCCCAGGAAAAGTTGAGGTGACTGCTTACAAGTGGAAGTAGCAGGAGTATGACCCCCAAGTCCCCAGGCATGGATGGACTTGTCCAAGTCCTGTGTCTCCAGCAATGCGCCTTGCTGTTGTTCACTCCCCCCAACTCCACAATGGGAATAATATTATTCCCTCCTCACAGGGTTTTGAGATGCTCAGTTACTATGGTGATGGGGCCATAAAAGTACCAAAGATAGCAAGAACAATAATAATATCAGACATGGTAGGAGCCAAATAATTGCATTTAGGGCACGCACATGACACAGAAGGGAGAGCCACCTCCATGCACCACAGCTCTCAAACCCTGAAAACAAAACTTTTTTTTTTATACCAATGGTCTCACAGCCTACTTAAAGGGCTAATTGCCAATTCCTGTAACATCCACCCAAACCCAAGGAGAAGCTGCAATTCCAGGCTAGTCCTGCCTCTTCCTAACACCAGCCAGGAAGCGGGAGGGAGCAGTGGGACCAAAGGCCCCTCACCAATGCAGAAATCAAACGTTCCTCACACCAGTGCTGTAACACAAAGTCCCCGCAGATGTTCGGCCACCGCATTGTTTGACCAGCTGAGCATTTTGCCGCCCGGAGCGGTGAGCGTGCCCAGCACAATGCTGCTGACAGCTTACTCCTTTGTCTCTGCCGAGCAGAGCGCTTCCCTCATTATTTTTTTTAATTTATGGGTTTTTTATTGAAAAAAATGTATAACATCTGTGGCTGCTTAATAACACCTGTGTGCAACAAGCCTGCTTTTCAGCAGCGATTGTCACAGCATTCTCATCTGGGCAATGCTGAGCCGGTGCTACGTGGCCTCTTCTGAACTGCTGAGGCAAGAGTGATCCTTGGAGGGCATGTAATTAACAGGCAATGCAAAACAAGATGCAGTGAAAAAATAGGAAAGACTTCCCTTCTAACAAGGGGAAAGCTTGAAGACGAGCAGGTAATGAGTTTGTAATGCCTCTTCTGAAGAAGTGCCTGCTGGCCCTTGCATGGAAAGCTGAGCTGCCAACCCAGCTCTGCTGTTATGGTCAGAGGATTTGGCCTTTTCATAAGCATTGTGGGCAGGTCTGCACCCCAGCTCTAGCCCAGGAGCTGCCTGCTCCCTGCTGAGGGCACAGGCAAGGCTTGTCCCTACTCTTACACCAGCCCTCACACACAGAAGCATGTGGCACCAGCAGTGACTTACTCCTCTTATATTTGCTGAGCCCAAGGGGGCTGTTGGCACTGTGAACACAAACTGCCCTTCTTCCACTCACACAGCAGCTCTGGGACAGCTGCAGGGACATCCATGCTCTAACAAAGATTTTCAGCATCCTAGGTGCAGGCTGGGAGATGTCACCTCCTGTGCTGCACGAAGCATGGGGAGCCACTGCAGCGCTGGTTTGGCAAGCCTGCCAGCTGTGGACCTTGCCACAGTGAATGCAGAGGGCAGCAGACAACCCCAGATGGCCAAAAGCCTAGAATCCTTCTCCTTCATCATGAAGTCTGGAGCTCCAGCACTCCTCAGGTAGTTTCTACCATGAGCAAGAGGATCCTTAAGCTCACTGCTGGTGTTACCACCCAAATCCTCATGGTTCTGACAGCCTTGAGTGTTGAGGCAGCTCCTACTGAATGCTATCTCCTTGCAGCATGTCTTAGGGCTTGCTGAGCAGGTGCTGGCTATAACAGTTCAGCTGTGGAGAAAGCACAAAGCAGCCTGGAAGGCTTACAGGTGCCTCTTACATTGATACGTGCTCATGAGAAAGCTGCTGGTAGCATGAGTGAGTGAGGAGCAGCAGGGACACAGCTCCAGCACAGCCAGGTTCTGGTTTCTTACTTGCAGAAGCCTCCCTGCACAAAGCTGGAGGAGGTTTTTATCCACTTCTCACAGCTCTGGGAAGCTCAGGCTGCCCTGAAATCCCTCTTCCCACTGTGAGCTGGTAAATAAATAAAATCCTGTTTCCTGCTGAGCTGGGTAGTGAAAATAGGGCTGCTGGGGCTGCAGACAACCAGTCTTCCCTGGGTTTTGCCAGGGCTGGTGGGTAGAAAACGGGGCTCAGCAGAGTGGTTTGGCTGGAGAATAAAGCAGCAGCAGTGCAAACATTTCCATGTCCAGCCCTTTACCACTGCAGCTGGTAACCCCCCTGTGTCACATGGGTTATTTGAGCAGCTGGCCTCCTCGCACATCCCCAGTGCAGCCCCCACTGCTCTCCCCTTCAGCACGGAGAGCTTCAGCATCAGACCTCTCCCTTGCTTACATGGTAAGGCTAGGAAATGCCCTCATCCCTCAGAGTACATTAAAAAAATCAATGTTATTTAGCAGCACACATTAATTATGATCAAAAAATGCAATTGAGAGGGATTGATCTGGAGGAGGGCTGCAGCTTGCCACCAAATTAGAATCATAGAATGGTTTGGGTTGGAAAGGACCCTAAAGATCATCTGTTCCAACCTCCCTGCCATGGGCAGGGGCACCTTCCACTGTCAGGTTACTCAAAGCCCCATCCAGCCTGGCCTTAAACACTTCCAGGGAGGGAACATCCACAGCTCTCTGGACAACCTGTTCCAGTGCCTCACCACCCTCACAGTGAAGAACTTCCTTACAGATAATCTAAATCTATACTCTTTCAGTTTAAAGTCACTACCCCTTGTCCTATCACTACATGCCCTTGTACAAAGTCCCTCCCCAAAACTGAAGTCTGTGCGGCTGAGGCCACAGGAATGTGTGGCCAGTCCAAACAGAAAAGCATATCTGAGACACCTGGCTTGACCATTTTAGTCTCCGATTTCTTTTACTGGCTTTTCCAGCTTGTTGTGTAAGTCAGAGGAGAGGATGAATTTAATGTGTGTGTAGATATAGCTAGGTGCCCCTGGCCATGACAACCAAACCTTAAAGGTTTCAGCATGATCAGGTATGGAGTCTCCAAAGAGATATCAGAGGGAGGCATGCTGCAGACTCTTTTCAGATGGTACTGTAAGATACAGGAACAACTCAGCCTGGTCATTTGTTCACTGTGAAGTCATGCTCATTTCCATTGTGTTCTCCAGTCTTACACCCTGAACATGCTCTTTAAGTATCTCCACTATGGGCAAAAATGAAGTTGTGGTTCAACAGCAGCTCCATGGAGCAGAAGTGTGGCTGGGAGCATCTTGCCCAGTTGTATCTGGGACACAGCTGGCAGACCCTGGGTGGATGGTGGGATGAATTGGGCACACTGGGAACATGACCCCTTCTGGGACCGGGAGGATGGCTAAGACCTGGTATGACTGGTAAGAGAACATGAGTCAACAAGAATTGAACTGCTTATCTCAGCCTGGTAAATCCAGAGATGCAGCTAATCCTGCTTCAGGTGCTGGTGAAACCTCATCCCTGAGGTGGAAGAGAGAGAAGGTCTTGCATTGAGGTGACCTCCATGCAGATGCTTCTTCAGTTTGTTGTTAAAACCCTGCATGTCACAGGGCTCCCACATACCCTTTAGAGTCTGCACCAGCTCTCAACCAAACTTGCCCTTAGTAAGCTTTTCCTGAGCATCTAACCCAAGGCCTCTTGGCTGCAGCTTAAGCCTATTACAGCTTGTCCAACCCTCAACCAATTGATCACAGTCATTTTTATAACTGCCTTTTCCATGCTGGATGAATGTTACACATCCCTCTGCCTTCAGTCATCTCTGGCCTGGAGCACAAACCCAGCTCCTTCAGTCCCTCTTCCCAGGGCAAGTTTTCCAAATTCTCCGAACTCCCCCAATTTGTCTGACTCTCTCTTAAAGTTGTGATGCCCAAACCTGGAGATAAATGTCTCCAGCTGATGCCTCCCTAGCACTAAATAGAGCCAAATAAATTACCTTGCTGTCTTCTATCTGGAACTATTAATATATCTGAGGGCAAGATGTGCCTTTTCTTTCCCTTCCTAAAACATCAGGTTATTGTCTGCTGCTCAGTTTGAGGGCAACTCCACCACTTGAGCCTCAGCCACTCTCCTGCTGGCTTACCAGTTCTTCCCCATCTTATATCTGCGATTTTGCTATCGCCTTCCTAAGTGAAACACTTTGCACTTGACTTTATTGAATTTCAGTGTATTGATTTCAGGCCATTTCTCCAATTTATCAAGATCATTTTGCTCTGAGAAACCTTGCAGCAGTTTGTCTTGTATCTCCTCTGTTGACAAAAGGTCTTTAGTCCTCAGGGCTGTCAAGCCTGGACTCTGCATTAGTCCCTAAAATAGTTGGAAAGAACCACATGGGAGGCATCAGAAAAGTGTAGGATGGAGGTGTCAGGTTGGATCACACACAAACAGCCCCACACTGCCATCTCAGACAGACAAGGTGCAGAAGCAACAGGAGGAGATGGAACGAGCATGATGGAAATACTAATGGGTCTCCAAGGGTGAGAGCAGGGATATCTGCTGAGAGATGCTGGGATCCTGCTGCAGCCCCAGGGATGGCCCCGGAGCCAAGAGGATGGAAGGGAGATGAGCACTGGGATTTCATCCTCCCCCTTTCTTCTCAGGTGAGCATGTGGTGAGGTGCCCTGTTGCCTAGTGAAGCCTCACCAGCAGACCAGGAGCCCTGCAGCATTGGACACTAATGGAACTATTTGGAGACAGAAAAAAATAGACTAAGATGGAGATGAAAATTTACCCTGGGGTGCACAAACCAAGTCAGATAGCTTCAGTGTTATTATTATTACTGTTGCACAGAGGTTGGAGTGCTCCACTGTTTAAGGCAGAGAAAGAGGCTTGGGAGGCTGTTGCTTGCCTCAGGGTGGAAGGAGCAGCTCCTACTGTTCTGTTTGGGAACAGTGAAGAAGCACAAGACTTTGGGGGAGCATTATGGACCTACAACAGCACCCACCTTCCCATCGCGCTTTCCTCCCTCTGTTTCTCCCATCAGCTTGCCAACAGCACCTTGCCCTGCCTCCTCTTCCTGCACCCTAGGGTGGGATGAAGTTCAGTCAACCATTAGTACTGGGAAGAATTTCCTAGAAAGCTTTGCAATATTCTGCAGAGCTGCCTCCTGATAAGTCCCTGTTCTTCATGGAGGTCAGGTGAAATGGCTGAGCTTCAGCTGCAGGCAACAGCAGGAGGGCTGGGAAGATGATGGAGAGCGATGCAAACAGCCTTGGGGAAGGGGCAAAGAAGAGGCAAAATGGAGGGGCCAGAAGCCTCAACTGGGAAAGGGGCAGCAAGGGAGAGATGGGAGAGCTCCTCTGGGTGTGGAGACCTCAGGTAAAGAAGAGAGAAGAGAAGCAAGGTTTGGGTGGTGCCTTGTCAGCCATAGGAGCTCACCCTTGCCCTTGACTTGGTAATGATGCAGACACAGACGTGTGATAAGTCCTGCTCTGCACACACTTTAAAGTCTAAGTAGCTTATGAATAAGTAACAAAGTCTTATTCCCAGTGCCATAATCTATATTTAATTAAGAAAATAACTAAACGGTGGCAGTAAAAGGGTCTATGTGGGGAAATGGAGACAGAAACATTGTCAGATAGGCTGCAATAAAAAGGCAAACAAACGGCAGCCTCAGCATGGCAGAGTCAGCAGAAGACCTGTCTACATCAAAGTCTGACACAAGCAGTTTCTTGGGTGAACAGGTGAGCTGAAGGTTGGCCAACAGGTACTGGGTTATTCATATGCAAGTGTGAATTTTCCCTCCCATTCAGTCCTGGCAGTGATGCTGGACTGTGCGTGGAAAGCAATGCACCAATGTGCCAAAGCTCTATATGACAGCATTCACCAGCACCCAAAGCAGTGCTTTTGACACTGCTACAACAAGCTGTTTGGTGCCTGCATCTTATGATGTTTCTGTGCTAAACATCCTTGGCCAGGGCGCTCAAAATATCTTTCATTGGCAAATGAAAGCAAGCCCTGCTAGCTGACTAGCACTCAGGGCTGGCATGACAGAATAATCCACACTATTAGACTGGAAGGGGCCATGCCAGACCAATGCTGGGCCAATGCCCAAAGCATGTAGAGATGTTCACATTACATACTCAAGAACTTGTTAGCCCAAGCCAGAACCTATGGCAGCACTCTGACAGATCCCTTAATGCAGCCCTGGGACCACCTTCCTTCTCACCATCACCTCAGCATCCCCATGGCTGTTAGACACTTTCCAGAGGTCTTTGCCAGCTTGGAGCCAGTGCCAGGCCAAAGGCCAGAGGTTGACTCTCCTCCTGCTCACCCTGCTGAGAACACTGAGGATGATGCTGATGTCAGCTCTGATCAATCTCTGCATTGGACCAGACAGAAAAATATAGACAGTGCTGTGGCCATAGATAGTCCAAGTACTCTGCACCGGTGTCCAGAGCCATTCTAACTCCACCAAGAGCACTTCCTGGCTACAGCTCCACACCTTTCCCACCTGGCATCTTCCACTAGTTCCCCAGAGCATTGCTGGCAGCCTTGCTCCGTTAACCATGTTTTACTTATCATTTCACTCATGGGGTCTGCAGGTGACAGATGCCCCTCTGCTTCCTTGGATTGTCAGTAGTGGAACTGAGAGCATGTTTTAAAGGCTGGGTTAAAGAAAACAGAAAAATCTCAGTTCACATACTATACATTATAAATAGACTGTCTGGTTTTTAAATTGAAAAACAACAATAATCACTGTTAAGAGCCTGCTGAACAAAAGCAGCCTTATTACCACTGGGACAGATTCATTTTTACCAAAAGAACACAAATATTTTTCAAGCTGCTTTTGAGCTCCTGAAGTTGCTAACATCCTACTGCTTCCTCCCAGCTCTGTCCTGGGGAGCTGTGGGAGGCACAGAGACTCAGTGGGGATGGGGACAGTTGTGTGGGCAGTGCAAAGTGAGGACAATCCCTTCAGCTAAGCCAGGCTGCAAAGAGAGAGAGAGAGAGCTGCCATCGGTTTTCTGTTGCATGTTTTTTCCCTAACTGCTGTTTCAAGGCAGGGTGACAAGAGGTCTGGAGAAACCAGTGGCTTATCCTGGGTGGAGCTGAGGAATGGGGACTGGACAGGCTGTGTTGCAAGGGGCACAGCCACTCAGATAAGCTTGTCTTTCAATTCCTATTAGGAACAGAGAAAGGCACAACTTCCAGAGAGGACCTGGTGCACACAGAGCCCACGAGCAACACAGTGGGTACTTGTCACTCCGAAGGGGCTGTGCTGAGAGGTGCAGTCCATGGCAGCTTGGTGGGTAGCCGTATGAGCTGCAGGGACTTCTTGGATTTGGGTTATCAAGGGGGATAGCTGAGATAACTCTACCTCACTGTCCCATTGGAGTTGTCACACTGCCAACAGCAAGGGCCAGAGATGGGCAATGAATGTGCTGAGGGGCCTGGAAGTAGAGGGCTGGAATCTCCAAAACTGCTTGCCCTCCACATCTTGACCAGAACAAGTGACAGGAGCAGGGTCTGCAGAAATTGCCATGGGGAGAAGAGTCCATCTCAGTGGGATGAAGAGCATTGCCACCAAGCATCAAAGCTGGGAAAGAGCACAGTAAGAGGATAACAATCACTCCTGGAGGGTGCTTCCCCTGAGGCTGGCTGCACTTAGAGTGGTGGGCTGAGATTTATGTCCTGCAAGAACATCAACCTGGACACCACAAGGAGTCTAAGGGCTGTCCAGAGGGTGTAGACCAGGATGGATTCTCATACTGCACAGGCATGGGAAAGGAAGATGAAAGCAGCCCCATGTTGGCACGGTCCCAAGATCTTTCTTTCCTCTCTTCCCAGGCCATGGTATAGTAAGATCACTAGGAGCCAAGTGCTGGCTGCTAAATCTAATCTGCCATGTACTTTGGGAACATCATGGCACCACGGAAGTCAAAAACATGTTATGAAGGTGGTTGCCAATCCACAGCCAGGAGCATGGCTTGAGCAGGTGGGAGACTGGAGCTGGTGGAGCAAACACTATTTTATCTGGGTTTCCGTCCCTGAATCAGAGGGCTGGACAGCATTAGCCATTACTGATCTGGAGCCAGCATCTGAATGACTGCAGAAGAAACTCATACTCACTGGATCCTTGCCTGGGCACTGTTTCAGGCACGGTTGCCAGCAGGCTCATGCAGTTGGCCTGTCCAGTGTTATGATCAGAAGAAGTGACATGGGACTGGCAGCACCCCACAGCTCTGGCCACAGCAGCAGTTACCCTGAGCACAGTGCTGGAGCAGCCACTCCCTTGGAGATGGGGCTAAGAAGGTCTTCTCTGCTGGAGTCTGAGTGTGGCTGCTGAGGAGGAAGCACAGACTTGTAATGCTGACCTACCAAGTGATGCTGACTGTTCCATATTGGAAGTTGTCTTGCTGAGTGCAGCAGGCAGGTTTAAAAGTTACTGAGATATAAGAAAGGTGCAGCCTTGGAGATGGAGGAGAAAGGAAAGGAAGAAAACCAATTTACTAATGAACATATTATGTAGACATGTCATGCCTCTTGCCTGCTGGCATGGATTAATATCCATAAATCAAAGAGGAAGGGACTGTTTTTAATGCTTGAGATGGAGGCTGGTCCTCAGAAAATTGCTGAGGGGGCATTAATGAGGAGAGACATCTGGGAATGGCTCCAGGTGCACTGGCTGCATGCACAGGAAATTCTGAACCATTGTCAGCTAAAATTTATTCCTGTGCTGTGGAAGCATGTGGTTCATGAAGACAGAAGTGTGGGGACCATGGGTCCCTATGTGGAGGCATTGGTCAAGCTTAGGAGGAAGGTGGATGCTCCTTTGGTTCTCCGTTCCACAAGGCAGCTCCTTGACTTCCTTTTCCCAGGCTTGGGCTTGCACACCAGGAAAGCTGGCCCCAGCTTTTTACTTTGCTCAGCAAGAGGGTCCACATGGACTAAGTGACAGGACAGTCCCACCCTGTGAAAGCCAGAAGCCGAAACTAAGGTTGGACATGCTATTACATCCATCCTGCCTCTGCTGAGCATGCAGTCACCAGACAGAAGTCAGGGCCAGTGTTATCTCACAGTCATCTTGATTGCCATGACCCAGAGGATGGGGAGCAACACCTCTTCCTGCTGTTCAAATAAGCATTAGATTGGCCTAAGATAAGGACAGGCCCTTGGTACTGGAAGGAACCCACCAAATGTAAAAGGAGCTCTGACATTACCCAGAAGGGACAGAGGGCAGAGGCTCACAGCATGGAGCATCTCTCTGTGATTTTTCTGGAGCTCACCCTGAGGGTGGCTGGTGGGTATCTGGGCAAGAGGCAATTGCCCTGTTGAAGAGGCACAAGTCCCAGTGTATTTATCAAGGCCTACCTTCCTCAAGATGTTTCCCTTTCAGCAGCATGGGATCCCTGCCAGGATTTCAGTGGGACATTAAACTCAGTGGAGATGGCACAACATGATCTTTCACATCCCCAGGAGGGCTCTGCATGGTGAGGGCTGCTATCGGGAAGAGGAGGGCACTTCTGCTGTCAGTATTTTTTCCTAAGGAGAGGTTATTGAGAGCCAGGATTTCATTAATCACATTTCATGTGCATTTTAAAAACCCTTGAAATCATCATTGCTTAAGAACATCACCCTCACCTTCTCCTCTCCCACCCTCCCCGTAATCTGGCATTGGTGGCCTCTGGTGCCTGCTCTCCCTCTGCCCTTCCCAGGACCACCTCCTTCCACTCGCACTGACCCACTTTAGCTCATCTACAGCCGAGTGGCTCACCCGGGGGAAGCGGCTGGATTCACAGAATAAATTTGCAGTGCCAGGGAGCCAGCCGGGGACGAGCGAGCAGAAACAGTCTCTCCGGGAGAGAGACACCCACACCCGCGCGCCTGGGGAGAGGCGAGAAACCTGCCAGGGAGACGGCTTGGAGCAAAGGATGCTAAGAAAGCATATGCTCACAATATTGGTGGATTAGAGAGGAAAAATGAAAAGAAAACAGGGCAGGAAGACAGGGAGGGAGGGCAGGGCATGGCAGAGAGGAGCAGGGAGCAGTGGCAGGGAAGCCCCCCCAGCCAGCCAAGGAAACAAACCCCACCACGGCACGTCTGCTATTTTTCAGGTTGTGCTGCCAAGGAAAATGTGTGATTTGGGAGAAAGGTTGGTGCTAGCATGGGGGGAATCTGCTACCAAGAATGGGATGAGGGACGTGGGTAGGGTAGGGCAGGACAGGACAGGGAGCAGGGAAGTTGCTGGTTTGGAGGAGGGAACGGGGAGGCTTGAAGGATCTCGACAGCTGCAGGGACTGAGCTGTGCAGAGGGAAAGGAGGGATGAGGAGGCTGAGCATTTGGAGACGCCTCAGCATTTCAAGGCTTATTTGAAGTGAACAGCCAGCTCCTTCGAGTTTCACCTCTCATCTGATGGAGTAGCCCTGGCTCCTGACAGCGGAGCAGAAGAAGCTGCCATCCCAGGGTCCCAGCGGAGGGATAGGAAACCCCAAGCACGAGATCTGGAAGGTTGCTACAAGCAAACTCATGTGGTGACAAGAGAAAGCTATGCTGGGACCGAGCTCACAGGCAGGCAGGCTTAGCCCTCGGAGAGCAGGGAATTGCTGTCTGTCTGTGTCTCTCTCCCTGTTTTCCCTGATTTTATTGTGTTTTGTTTAATTGAATCACACACACACATGCACACACACGAGCCCCAACTCGTGGCGTAAAGTCTGTAAGGAAACAAGCAGCAAATTAACGTTCCAGGAGGAGCGGTGCTGAGCAAACACACGATACCCGGCACGAGCTGCAAGCAGGAGGGAGTGAAGCGGCAGGAGGAAAGGGGGAAAGAGCAGAAATCTGCAGAAAGGAAAGAGGGAGATGTGAGAGGCTTTTCCAAGTGGAAATCAGGCTCTAAAGAAGCAGAACAAGTAAGGGAGGAAAACATGAGAGGAGAATGGAGAGGGCAGCACAGCTGATGCTGTTGTTACCTATAAGGTCACTGTGCCCAAACTCCCCCTGATTCCTGTGAAGAGCAGTTCAGAGCATGAGAAAAGAAAGCTCCCACAGCTCAGGGATGGGGGTTGGCTGAACTGAAGGGACATAGCTCCAAGTCCTGGGGGTCCTTCGCTGCTCCAGAGCTCTCCTGTCCAAATGTGAACAAATTACTGCTCTGGACGCAGCACCCTAGCCCACCTAGGTCTTCATCACAACCTGCTCAGCCTCTTTTGGCACGGCAGTCGTGCCCCTCTCTCAGGCCTTGGCTCAGCTAGGAAGCCCACTCCCCTTTGTCTTGTGATGTCTGGTGTACCTGCTGCTCCACAGGATACTTATCCTCGGGAAAAATATTGCATACTGAGGAATGATGGAAATGTGGGGTGAGAGCTGATGTGCTGGGGGTTGTGCTCCAGCACTTCCCAGGCTCCTCATCCCCAAGGAACGGCACCCAATGGCACCATCCAAACCCTGGATGACCAGTGCAGCCCTCAGCCCAGCCATAGTCAGTGGACCAGCAATCTCCTCAGCTGCAACCACAGTGCAGGGACACCAGAGGGGAAGGAGCATCTCCAGGACAGAAAGCCGATTGTACAGCAAGGCAGCTCTCTGGCCTCTCCTCGCCTCCCAGCTCACCCCTACTCACGAGGTGCTGGGAGGTAGTGCAACACTAATCAGCCACTCCACAAGATGAGATTCTTTTCAGTGCTGGAGAACTGTGAGGTTAAAGGACATGAGCATCCTGCCCAGGCTTGCTGTGACAGGCCTCATATGTGTTTAGTCACATCCAACTATGAAGCTACTCTGGAAACCGAGACATTTATTCAAAGGAGCAGCAGCATCGCACACACATCTGCCTGTGTGAAGGAGAACTTCAAAAGGGCTGACAGTCACGGAGCCCAGCAGTAACCTTTGGCTAATTAGCTGTCTTGATTTCCTTGCAGTTTATTTTTACACTTCTTGGGCTCTGAAATGCATTTACTGTAATGTCAGAAAGGTCGTGGTAAATATAAAGCTTCCTAGCAATAACTATATCCACCCCACTGGGTTTCTGGGACTGATAGCCACAGCTTGGCTTGGGACAGGCAGGCTGACAATGCTTAGTGCTTTGTTGAGGTTTTTGTCCTTCATGGGACTTATTCACACTGTGCTGGTGACAATGCCAAAGGCTCCTGGGGAAAAGCAGGTATCTGCATGGAGCACAATGAGCACAGAGCAGAGGGCACATGTAAAAGTGCTTTCCTGGGGTCAAATCATAGATGAGCAGCAAAGATGGAGAGACAAGGAAGCCTGCAGGATGCAAAGCCATGGGCCAGCTCAGGAAGGAGAGGTGAGGTTAAGGAAACCAGGCAACTAGAAAGGTTGGGAGCAATGCTGAACCTGCAGAGAGGAGCAGGTGGGACCCCATTCTAAACAGTAATGAAATTGTCAGCTGGAGCTCCTGTCCAGGGAGCCTTCCAGATCCCAGGCAGAGAAGAGAGCTGGGAAAGATGCTGTTGTTAGATCTCAATCAAGAAGGGATTTGAAAGCTCCAAGCCCCACTGAGGTGGAAGATGACTGCTTATTGAAGTGGGTCACTCTTTCGACCCACCCCATGCAAGTTTGAAAGAAGCCTGTGCTGTATGCATCACTGCACGATGTCACAGTCTCTCTCTGATGCTTGTTGGAGGGTGGGGACTATCACTGGCTGGGATCTGACCTCCCAGGGCAACCATAGCAAAGCCTCAGCTGCTGGAGGACCTCACAGCCCCGGCTGACACCCCCTCCATCCCAAGGACCCTCCTGCACTCCATGGACTGGAGCAGGTTTGCATGTCAGCACTGATGACTTCCATTTAGCCAGGGTGCTGGGGTTAAGCTGAGGGTGAACACAGCCTGAGCTATTCCTGCTTCTCCTCATAGGGCTATGCTGACAGCAGCTTGCAGAACATCTGCCTCCCACCACCTCCTTGCAGGCTCCAGACCCAGTGCTGGGCAGAGGCGTGAGACCAGGCTGAGCCACACCACCAGGAGAAGCAAAGGGTAAGAAAGCAGCTTCATTATCTCTGCACTATGATCTCCAGCACAAACCACTCAATACGTGGCTTCCCTTGGACTGTGCACAGAGGAGATCAGTGGAAGAAAACCAGAGAAGAGACCATTGATCAGAATGATCAGAAATGAAGCAATGCTCCTCTGCCCCCAGATCAGTGTTACGCTGGTGAGGAGCCCTCTGAGTACCTGCAGATGGGTGGCAGGCACCCAGCACTTCAAACAGCCTCCCCCCCTTGGCTGCTGCTCCGCCTGCCTGGCTGCGTGTCAGTCTTCAGGGCTGCCATGGGTACCAGTTAGGGAACTCGGTGCCAATTAAAATCCAGGCTGTTGTAGCCTTTGAACTGCAGAGAAACAAAGCCCGTGAATTCAACCTCTGCCTTTTTTATTTTCTCCCAAATGATGTCAGGAGTTGAGGCAGCCCAGCGCCGAGTGCAATTGCTGTGGAAAGCTGCTGGCTATTTCAGCGTGCTGCTTGAACTCCACCGGTGGAGGCTGCACTGGAGTCGGTAGCCCAGCCGCTTAGCTCCAGATCTTTAATCTTCAGGGTCACATCGTTATGAACTCTCTCAGGGAAGTTAATAGGAAGTTTAATTTTGCCTCAGCTATGTAAAATCAACAAGAAATTCCCAGTTGTCCATAGTGATACACCGTCCCATCTCCAATCCCAAGCATTCCTTCCTACAAGTCAAACACATTTTCACTTTTAAACTTGCTCTTACAATTAAAGCTTATTCTGCCTGATCAGAACCAAACTGTCTCACATGACTGGAGATAAAACAAAGAGCTTGAATTCCTTGTTGACATCCACCAGCACTCAAACCTGAGTCTCCCTGCTTCTTCTGCTGAGGTTCTGGTATTTTGGGACTGAGCTCTCTGCTGGGATGATGTACCTGCATCTTTGCAGTGAAAGGCACAGGATGGCTCCATTCAGCCCCTCAGTGTGCAGCCAGTTGGGCCCTGGCTGCACCAGTAAATCTCTCTGGCTAGCAACCAAGCACCTTAAGAGCCCTCTGCAGCTCCCTGTGCCAACAACCTGCACCCGGGATGCTTTGACGGATGAACACCATGGGTACAGTTTCAAAGCATCTTACTGATCACAAGGCTCAAGAGCAGAGCAAGGCACTTCGGTACCTATACAGAAATGATGAAGAGCAATAAGCAATGAAGGTTTCAGTGACAAGGAAGGAGTTACTACATTGCTCCAAGCATGCAAGTAGGGACCTGCAGCACTGAGCCCTCAAAACTATCAGTCCTTCTATTGCCCATCCCTATATAGCTTGGACAGATGTGAGGGATGCCTGTGTAATCGGAGTCCTCTGGCATGGCCAGAGCCATGGGATGATGCAGGGATCCTTTAAAGGAGTCAGTAACATTCAGGAAGAGAAGGTCCTGAGCTCGTAGGTCATGCATATATACGTGCATATACATTATTTATACCCTCCACATGACAGCTGCTGGCTGTATCTACAGACTCTCTCCACTGATGCCTCTCTCTGAGTCATGGCTGCGTAAAGCTCCTTGACAGACCTGGAGGATGAGAGATGTGGTAAAATCCCAAACACGAGTACTGCATCAAAGGTACAGTGATCATCACAGTGCAGATAAATAACAGCTTCCTCACAAATTCGGGGGTGGGGGGACAGCTAGGGCTGCCTACCACCCTCAAGAAGCTTTCATCCCAAGGGGGTGTCAGAAGGGCAGGGTCCTCACCCAGGGACACAGTGTGCCTGTGCTCATGGCTCCAGGGCCAGTCCAAGATGCTTCACTGGGGTGTGTTGAGGGCATCTGGACACACTGCTGGCAGAGGAGCTGAGGAGCTGGTGGGTGGACTTGAGTGGGATGTCTCCTGTATGGAGAGCTCTGACAGTCCTCCACACATGCATGGCTGCCTAAGTCACTTTCATTTGGCTGACACTCAGAAGAAAGCATCATGAGAGCTTTCTAGAGGATGTTTCACAGAAATGGTGGGACATTGCCCCAAATATCCCCATGGATGGGCTGTGGCAAGCCAGAGTCCATGGCATGATGCAGTACAAAATGAAAAGTGGTGGCTGGGCCAGTACCACCAACCTGTCCTGCCACTGAATCTCCACTCTCCTGATGATTTTCCTTCTCTCATTACTATCTTCCTGGTTTTCCCCAGGACTTTGGCCTGCTCCAAAATCGCTGCTGCATCGGCTGCCTAAGATGCAGGAAGGATATGAGCATCCTGATGGACCCAACAGACACCTAGGACAGCATTGCATTGCAGCAGGCATTCACATTTACAGTCACTATTTCAGCCAGCCCTTGAGGCTGGACAGGAGGTTTTCTACCCCTGTGATGCTGAAAGCCCAGCTCTGGGGGATAGCTGCACCCCTGAGAAATGTGTGCCTATGTACAGCCCTGCCCAGCACCACCAAGCTAGTAAAGACTTCCCCATCCTACTTCTCTCTGGGAATAGGGACAAGGAGCAAGGCACTGGGGAGGATCACTACTTCCATAGTGGGTTTGCTAGCAGGGAAATTTGCTCCTTCCAGCTCCACCTCTCTGCAGAGTCAGTGACACCCCCCATGATGTATGACATTTTATTCCATAAGTGCAAAGTATTTTCTATTGAGAGTAGGGACACTGAAGCACAGAGAAAGAGGAGAATAATATCTTATCTTTCTTTAATCCCCACTGTCCCAAAGGATCCTGGTGCCATTTGCTTTACTTTCTATATGTATGCACAGTTAATTAGCATTACCACAGAACTGCAGGTATCCTCAGATTTAGTAGAGGGAGTATCTTGTAATAGGAGGGTAAGCAAATTGTTTCTGCTGGTTCTATTACAGCCAACTTTGATTATCCAGGGTAATGGGATAACAGGGACAAAGCAAAAACATGGATAACATGAAACCTATGCAAATTAAGCTAGAAAAAAATCCTGATGCTGAGAGTAATGAAGGAAAGAAAGGTCAGCAATACTGATTAAGGAGCATGGAGATCCCTGTGCTAGCACTGCCCTAAGCTCATAAATGACAGTACCTAGGCACGGTAGTTATGGAGCAAATCTATAGGGTCTGTCACTATGCAGGGGAAGCAGAGACATCCCCTGCACAGTAAAGCCAATCTGCAGCAGAGGGAGGCGAATTGCATTAAAGCTGAGCATTTCAAAGTCTCCATGTGAAGGATTTGTCATTAAAATGAATAAGATTTGGGCACTCAACCCACCTCCTCCCTACACAAGCAGGAAGAAGCCCAATTTAAAGGTCAGCATCTTAATGGCTTTTGCTGTGTATGTACCAGGATAATTCCTCTCCAAACAGAAATCCAGCACCTGCTCAGTGAGCCACTGTTGTAAGGAGCACAAGAAGAACCTCCACAGCTGAGGAGCTATAGGTACACAGACAGGTATAGCTTCTCCATTAAAACAGCTGGTGAGAGGCTATGAGGAGAGAAGAGCTGACTCCAACCACATCTCCTTACAATCTGGCCCAAGTTGGAGAAAGGCAACAGCACTCGAGTTCCTCTGTAGTCCCCATCTCAGCAAAGACTGGATTCACTCTGCTCTGCCAAAGGGGATTTTCAAATCCTCAACACCAATATTGTGAAGGCAGCTCTGAAAAATCTTTGGTGGTGGGTGGATAAAAAGGGCACCAGTAAAGATGAGACAGAAAGAAGAGAGGGAGGAATCTTTGAGGAAGATGAACCTTCTTAATAGGTTTTATTGATTTAACCCAAAGAGAGAACAGTAGGGGGAAATTTATGCCATTTAAATGCAAACCAGCAATAAAAATAATCATTAGAGTCATAATCTCAATCTGTTATCATTTTACGTAGAAATGAGCTTAGTGGGAAATATTTTCCATGTAAACTATTTGCATTTACTTAGTACAAATGAGTCTCTTAAATATAACTCAATCATTATCATGGACTTTTTTTAAGTGTTCGTTTTCAGTCCCCAGTTCTTTAAAGTGCCTGATGAATTTAGAGCCCCTGTTGAGCCTGACTTGAAGAAGCTGCCAGTTCACCCCAGCTGTGAACCCATGTCCATATTACCTGTGGATATTCATTTTTCTGTACTAGAAATACATATGGATTTCAGCTGCAGTTAAAAGCCATCACTGTTCACTCAAACAGCAGAGATTTTGTTACTGGCCAAGGAGGCTGCACCACTCACTCAGATCTTGGGACCTTCAATTGAGGAAAAGTAAATTTAGAGCATGTTCCCAGGCCCTTCATCATCCAAAAGTGAGAACCATCTGATCATCTTGCTTAGCTTTCCATCTTGTAAAAGAGGAGGAAAATGTGGGTTCTTCCCTTTGCGGAGGAGCTGCAGGGCTGGCAGCAAAGATGCTGAGCCCGCAGCCTGGGTGGGATGCCTCTCCCCGGTGAGGGAGGGGAAATCAGACATGTCCACCTGAATCCCAGAAGGAGCTATTCTGGTCAGTGCCTTGTCCTCAAGATCAGCTCCCGTGGGGATACGGTGCTGCCCACGTGCAGGTGCTCAGGGGAGGTCACTGTCCCTGTGACTCCCACGCCACACACATCTCAGCCACAAAGAAAGAAATAAATACCCTCTTCTGCCTGGGGACACCTTTTAATCTTCTTGCTAGATTTTCATACACTAGTCCGGAGTCTCAACTGGGCCAGGCATGATCTCATTCAGCATTCCATCCCCAGGGCTCTGCTAAACCAAGGCTGTTATTTTATGCTACATGCTGGTAGGGTCTGGGACCGTTCTCATTCATGTCACTGGGGGGTTCCCACCACACTGCAGCAGCCCTTACTCTGACCCAGAGGGGAAAATATCCCATGGAGGTAGCCAGCTGGATCCACATTCCTATTGCTGGGAAGCTCACAAGCCCCTTGCAGACCCATTGGCGGCAGGATGTTGCAAGCAGCAGGTGCCAGAGCAGTGGCTCTCCAGGAGCCAAGCAGCTGCCAGGGTCCAGTGCCAAGGGCTGCATCGTCAGAAGCCACCACAACTCCTCAAGTGGATCTGGCCTTGCGTCCACAGCCTGGGGAGCTGATCCAGCCCTCGATGCATTGCTCATCGCTAGGTCTCCAAACACACATGGGGCCTCATGCTGCGCAGGTAATTCAGACTCGCAAGGGGGTTATTAAAATCCATTCAAAGCTAATGTCAGCCTCTGCGGTGTTAATGTCAGTGGCTGAGAGGCACAGCAGGAGCAGGGGGAGAAGGACTTCGATTTCCCCACTTTAATTTCCAAGTAGGGTGGGCTTGGTGGGCAGCGGTGAGAGATGGGGAGCAGCAGCGGGTGGGAGCGTGTGATGCCACATCTCATGCTGCAGAAGGGTGGTATTCACAGTTTAATCCCATCCACCAAACATTTCACTCTGTTTTACTTGAGAGCATCTATCCCTTGCTGGCTGTTTCAGAGGCATATTAGCTGCCAGAATCCCAGCAGGTGAGTCTGCCTGCACACTCAGCTCCAGCACAGTGCTGGAAAGGGGATGATGATACTGCTCTGCACTGGACTTCATTGAGTCTGGTAGGTGGGATCAAGCATTGCACCCAGGCACTTCTTATCGGTTGCAATGGGGGGTTCAAACTTCCTCCCCTAAGTTCAGCCTTGGGTCTGCACTGACTCATACCCACTCAAACCCTTCTGGGGGTGAAAACAGGGCTAGAACTTGCTCACGTTGGTCAGGTGAGTCCAATCCAGCCACTGGATTTTGCAAAAAGCCGGGTAATTTCAGGATGTGTTTCTCATCATGCAGGCTAAGATAAGAGTAATCAGAGCTTCGGGCCATAAGCCGATTCCTTATGAGTCTCAGGAAGGAATTAGCCCCATCTCCTCCACCCTGTGCCTCCCAGCAGTATTTGCACACATGGGCGCACACCTGGCAGGAGGCTGAGCCACGGGGACACGTGCGTCCCAATGCTTGCCAGAGACAGGGTGACAAGGACCAGTGCAGAAGTCTCATGAGCAGAAGAAGGGGCATATAGAACAGAGGAAATCTGCTCCGACCATGGTCTTCAGGACAGGTATTGCCCCACCTCCTTGCACAGGCGTGAAAGTGCTGGGACCCTTGAGGTGTCCTTCCCTGGGAGGTAGCTGCCCTGTTTCTCCCTCAGTTTCAGCATCTGTTTGCAGTGGGGATTCATCCACACCGGCTGAGAAAGGCATTGCAGTCTTGTAATAGCTCATCCTGGGTGGAAGATTTTCTTCATATATAAATACTCTGCGTGTAACAGTGGCCTCACTTCATACTATGAAAGTGCATCAGATGCAGCTAAACATACTGAAGACGGCTTAAATTATCCAAATTTAACATTTGGTTTTGTAGTATGAAGATTTTATTGAGGTTTTAGGTCAGAAGTCACCATACTGTAGTTTGACTTCCTGGACAGTGAATTTTACCCAGGGATTTAAAGCAAGTCTGACCATTAAGCTGCATCCTTCTGACAGACAAACATTAGCCTGGTTTGTAAGCAAGAGAAGTGGCTGCTGGAGGCAGATTGATCACAAGTCACCCAAATACCAAAGACCAAAATGTTGACCAGCATCTCTCAAAGGCAGTAGCTCCTGGCTGACAATACTGTCACAAACGGGGTTATTCTGCTTTAGTTTGTCTGATTTGTGAAATGAAAGTAACACAGTTCCGAGGTCAAAGCTAGTATGCAAAAGCAATACTGGTACCACTGTTTTCACCTAGAAAAGTGCTGCTGTTCAGAAGTCAACAGTATTACAGAAATGCAAAACTCTAGTGGTTGCCACAAGTCAGCCAGATGGGTCAATGAGGTGATTTGGGATGACAAGACTGATGAGGAGATGTGTGGCACCAACAGACCCATGTCCCATTCCATGTCCCTGCCCTCCTGCTCTGGTGCAGGGGTGGCTGTGGGAGAGGGGCTGGGGAGGTGGGAAGGAGCCCTGTCTCCCTGAAACTGGCATCTCTACCTCCTGGCAAGTTACCAAGCAGTTGAGAGTGGGCAATGATTTCTTTTGCCAGTTTTATAATTTATCTAATAAGTAAGAAAATAAATCAAGCTGACAGTCACCCAGGTGGTTTTGAGCCTCAGCTCCTCACAGTCCCCTTGTTCTTCCAGCCCATTTTATAGCAGGGTTATAACCTGAGGACACGGCAATAACTCCTGCTATAATCTTTTCTTTACTAACGTCACTTAGCAGATGGAGTCATTTAGAGGTGCTCACGTTTAAATGAGTGACTTGCCCTGAAAGGGAGAGAGCTGGGGCTGCTGGCAAGGTTTTCAGGATCGTTAGCCTAGAAAATGCTTAGCAGGGGAAGCAGTTGGCAGGCAGATTTCACGGACATGGCACTGTTGTCCTCTGCCAGCAAAATTACAAGGCTGAAATCCTAGAGCTAGATGGGGCCAAACTGTTCACAGCAAACAATTTAATTGATGAATGAAGTGAATTGCCCAGGAGATGATTTTTAGTCATCTGCTCATTGCATGAAGCTGCTTGGAGAAGGGTCCATGCTGTCCGGTGTCACCAGCTACCTGCCCATATCAGGGATGAGCTGGCTGGGGCTCCCCATCATGTGGACCTTCACCAGAGTCACCTGGGCACCCGCTCCCCCAGTGATCAAACCAGTGCTGTGAGCACAGCTACCACCAGCCTTGACAATCTGAAGATTTTACACTTCCCTGCAAATGTTGCTGTCCTTAAGTCTTTGGGGCCAGACCAGTGGTGGGACCATGCAGGAGATCACAGCACTAGCTGTTTGAAAGGGAGCGTACACAACATAAAGAACAATGCCAAACTAAGCAACATCTACTTTTCAGCTTCTGCAGGAAATTCAGTGGCAATCTCAGAGGACTCTCCCCTCTAGCTCCCTGACCCCCTGCACAGCGATGCACAGGCTACCTTCACAAGCTCCTTTCATTTGGTCTAATAAAGTAAATTAGCTCTCCAGCTCTTCCAAGGGGAATAGCCATGAAAATGTACATTGAGATGAATGCTTGCAACCCTTGAAAATGCCTCTTGCTTGTGAAAAGGCTTCTGAGAATTGAATAGAAGGTACAATAATTACCAAAGAAGGGGGAAATATTGTTCATGCTGGCTGGGCAGCAGTTGACCCAGCCCTTGCGGAGGTTAGGAAGAAGCAGAAGGAAGGAGGGAGGGAGCTGAGACATTAACGGCAATCATTGTCCTGTGGGGAGCAATATTTCACAGTGTCCATGGAGACCAATCCCAAATTATTCAGTCTAATAGTTATCAAAACAAACTCTTATTCTACTCCTTTGTGGCAAGCATGAAGCTTTCTCTGCAAGTCCCATTTTACATCTTCGGTAACTCCGTGCTGGATGGTATAACACTCCATTGTGAAAACCCTGCAGGAGACTTTGATGCAAGCATCTTAGCATCTTCAAGAGGCAGGGCTTATCAGCTCAAATAACACAACTGTCTTTTATCCTTTGTGTCCCCAGCCTGCTGTTTGGGCACTTATATTTGTAATTCATTGCCTGTCTCTGGGTCTGGATCCATCAGGTCTATCTGTTTGCATTGCTGAGATATTTGTGTCTGCCTGGAGGGCCCTGGGCACCTAAGCTCTGCTTATCTTCAGTGATGCTTAGGTTCATAATTGGTTAAAAGTAATTTTGGAAAAGGGGTCTTAAGAGCTGTAGACTTGTAGATGCTTTCAAAATTACTACCCCCAGGCCAGATGTCCATTTTTTTCCTCACTCCCATCAGGAACTGTATCCTCTCAGTCCAATCTGGCCTTCAGAGATGCTCATGCAGCTCCAGCACTGCTGCTCCTTCCTTCCAGACCAGCTCCAGCCCATGGACCTGCACACCTTTCACCACCACCACCACATTCTCTTCTAAAAAGGACAAGTGAGGTGGAAGAAGAAAAGGTGAAAACATGATAATAGCTGTGGGAAAAGACTGCTGCTATAGACTTGACAATGCTGGAAATGGAGGCTTGGATGAAAGTTTTTTGCCAAAAATCACTCTTTTCAATCTCAACAGCACACTGAAGAGAAGTTTAAGCACACTTTTAACACCTTTTGTACTCAAATCCCAAATTCACCTGTCTACCCAAGCAATAACAGAAATAATCTTTTTTTTTTATCCAACTGCACATTTTGCTATAGAAATTTGTTTCCATTAAACTATTCCCTTTTGTCCTGTTAAAAAGCATATTTTAAATAATAACAGTGTAAAAAAAATTATATACTACCCAAAAAACTCAACCCTGTCAACTGTGCACTTTTACACAAAAGTTATCTCTTTCTTTCAACGGATTGATGAAAACCCTTTTCATAATGTCAAGGTGGATATGAGAAAGTGGAAGAAAATTCCTGAGTGCCCAGCACAGCTAGTCATTTCAACAGGAAACATATGGCAAACTATGGTCTTAGAAAATTAAGTTACAGCACCAACATGAACCTGATGTTCTCTTTCTGCTTTGTAAAACACAATTTTGTAGAGGGTTGGATGGAGACACACATTGCACTTCTCATCTGGGGGAAAAAAAACCTGCACTTTTTCCATATGCCTTCATTCTTAACAGGAGGTATTCCTTGAATCTTAACAGAAGAATGTGAATTCAATCTTAAAATAAATAAATATATAAATAAAAACTATAACCATGATAACTATCACTGCACTTTCAGGAGTGTAGCAGCCGTAGCTCAGCCATTCAGAGTTTCCCCAGGAAGGTCCATGTCTGGCCAGCACTCAGAGAAGAGGCCCACCAGAAATCACCCCAAGAACATCACTGTGAGAAACAAAAGCCTGAATAGCTGTCCATGTCTTCAACAGCCTCTTTCCTCTTGGAAGTGAATGCCATGAGGATCCCCTTCACGATCCACTCCTGAGGGACATTTCCAGGTATCTGAACCCTCCCCAGAGGGTTCTTCCCCCTGGCTCTCTGCCATGACCAGCTGTCTCACACCAGTTACTTCTCTCACTCTGGAGATGCAATTGAGAAGGTCACTGCTTACCTTTGCACCTGTGTGTCACTGCTGGTTGCTGCTACAGTCATGAATGTCTCCTAGTTGTTGTCTGCAGGGGCTGGGAGGCATGCTGGACACGGCATTTGGGATCCTGCAAGATGGTCACCAAGCCAAATATTTGAACTGCAAGGAAAAAATGGAAAACATAGAGGAAGTTTTATCAAAGGGTATAAAAGATTGATTGTTGCCTTAATTAACATGAAGCCATCCCAGGGACATCTACTCAAGTCACGGATCAGACACAGAGACACAGGGACCAGATGTGAATGGGAAGAAGGACGAAGGGGAGAGAGATCAGTTGCTCAACATAGTAACTAAAAGGGAAAAGAAATCCACCTGCCAGCAGAGGAGGGACTGTAAGAAATGCTGGAGGGCCACCTGGGACCAAAGTAAGAAGAACGGGACAAATACCAGACAGGGACTGGGAGAGATGCAGGGAAGACGGATAGATCAGGGCACGCACAGGGCAGATGGTACCAGACAAACCTCAATGCAGAGCTCCTGGAGGAGTGAGGAGCCTCTGCCACCACCAGCATCAGCTGCTTAGCACAGACAGATTTTAATAAGCTTAAAAATCATCCTTACACCTGGGGATTGGTCTCATAAATATGGTTTTAAATCTTGAGTGTGATTTCATTGTCATCATTGGTCACTTCCAACCCCCTCTCTGTTTTTCTTTTACTTTTGGCCTGGCTGGCCAGGGCTCTCTATGTTTACCACTGCTGTCAAGATCCTGCTCACCTGTGATGCGAGACAACCAGTACAGCAAGAGGAAGTGACACTGATTGTAACTCATCTTTGTGATATTCAGTGTCTTGTTCCATTACCATCAACACAATAACAATAATAGCAATATTAGTGACAACCATTTTATTATTCCTCCTGTTAGTAATATTCAGACATGATCTAAGAGGTATTTCAGAAAGACAACACAAATCCAGTGCAAGATCCAGGAGAATAGGGCAGTTAATTAAATGTCAGAGTGATGGACAGAGCTGGGACAAGCCTGGAACAATAACAAAGAGCTGGACAACCTCTGACAAGCACAGGGAGATGGATGGATCTGGGACACGTCCCAGACCTCTCCCCCAGCGGAGGCAGAACCTTCCTACCTACACGCATCTTTAACCACAACATTGCTCCCTGCTCTGTCACCATTTCATTGACTTATGCAGGTGAGGAAATTTTCTGAAGAAAGCTGCCTTCCACACCATGTCGCCAGTCGCAGTCTGATCTGGTGACATTTTATTACCTCTAAATGGTGCAAAGGAAATAAAGAGCCCCATTGAAAACGTCAGCATCTTAAACATTGTTTTTAACCAGCATATGTGTGAACTCAGAGCAGGTAGGATTTTTCTCGCAGAAGATTTCTTCTCCTTTTTCCAAACTAGACATTCACAAGAGAGGCAGGCGGAGGACAGTGAATGAGAAGAGAGAATGGCAGCCAGAGGGTGTTGCAAAACACCAGGAATAAATATTACAGAACAAAAGCAAGCCTGTGACAGATACTGGGCAATCTGTAAGTCATCAGGAGAGTGGAGAGCATAATAGACTAATCAATCAGGTAGACAAGGGTGAGAAGTGTCATGGGGAGGCAATAGGTAGTTGGAGGTCAGTTATGAAATATAATCTCCAAATTGGACGGAGGACAGTAGCACAAGAACAATGACAGGTATTTGAATGCAGGTAGGCGAGCGTTGGATTGGTGATTTCCAGGAGAGTGAATGTCGGATGAGAATATTATGGGAGTAAGAAAAAATAACCTGGTATTTTAGAGACAGGCACATGTTCTGCAAAGTGAAAGGCTGAACCAGAGAGACTTTAAAGTGTAGCTCCATTTCAGAAAAAGTGGTAGAAAGACAGACAGTGGGGCTCCATTTGCTTGCTCCTCTGAGTTTCCAGACAAAGTTCGTCAGGTTAGAAGCAAAAAAGCAATATTTTTCCTAAGTCCTGCAAATACCACCTGGGACCTGAAAGCCAAGCCAGATCCTTTTTAGCTTGTGCTTTCTCATCAGTGACCCTGGCACGCGTAATCTTTAATCTAGTTAGCTAAGATGCAGGGAAGTTGCATGCTGCCCTACATGAGAAGATGGGGATTCTGCAAGTGAATTTAATTATTCCTTCTGCAGAGAAAGTGGGAGTCAATAAGGCACAACTCACTCTCCATTAGCCATCTGGGCTGCACAGTGACAAGAAGAAGCCAGGCAGCATCATTTACGTCTTTTGCTAAGCTAAGCAGGTATAGTACCATTACATCCAAAGAAAAGCCTGACTTAACATGCAGTCATTTCTATCAATGCTTTTCTGACCTTAACTGTGTACTACAAAGGTGTCACACAGTCCTTCTAATAACAGCGAGACCCAAGTAATTAGAACTGAATGAACAATTCTTAACGAATAATTGGTTTGGCAAACTTCACCTCATTTTATGTTCACAAAATGTTCACACACAGATTGCAAAGTCCTCACATTTCTTTGTTAATGGAAATAACTTCCCATTTTTTTTTCCCCCGTGCAAATAACACCGTAACAGTTAATTGAGAACAATCTATATTCAAAACGTAGAGTGCACTGATGGGTTATGCTGGCCACGTGGTGCTGTTTCAGCTCCTGCATTGGGTGAGGGACCAGAGCAGCTCCAAGAATTGCAAATCAGGACTGTTACTGCTCGCATGTGAAATTCCCATTTGCCAAAGCTGTCAGTGTTAGAGCACATTCGCTGGACTGAATATCAGTCACAGATATGGGTAACGTGGGAACAAAACCAGCCACGGTCCCTCTACAGCTAATAGAGAGGTCACTGGAAAAGTGGACATCAAGGACGTATTGGAGAACCTGGAGACCTTAAGATGAAGAGCCTGACTCCCTTAAACCACATGTTGAACTCTTCATGCACAGCACTGGCTGGGGCAGGCAGGATCCTGCAGAGAAAGAGACACCAGTTTGCAGCTCAGGAGGTGACACACTGCTCGCGTGAGGCTGGACCAAGGGCCGGCAGCTGACCTGCCTGGTTGCTAATGAAGCCAAGAACAATGTGTGCTCTAACAGACTGAGACACGCTGGGAGATAACAGAGCACAGGGCAATAAATCAGGCTTTCAAAGCAGAGCATATTAGGAGATCAATGGGACAGATAGTAGTCCAAAGGAGCAAGCACTGTAGAGACAGGAGCAATTCTGTTCCTCCTCTTTCCCCTTGTTGCTAAGGATTTTTTTTTCCATTTAATAAAATCCTTATTGTTTTTAAATGAGCAGCAAAGGCAGCAGGTTCCACGTGGCATTAGCAATGTGTTTGTGAAAGAGAAAGTGACTGGCTCCTAGCAGGATTTGATAAAAGCCTCTCCAAGCTTTGAGTGATTTACAGCTCGGGAAAACAAACACGGACTGATACAAATGCAGAGAGAGGCAAAGACGGCACCGACATCCAGGTACACTCAATTACCAATTCATCAGCCCAAGTGAACTTGAAGTGCTTTTCAAACTCTACACGGCTCTAAATTAAAGGAAATCTTTAGATGGATAGCATTCTGCAATAGGGAGAGAAGAAAACTAATTCGTTGATCTTCAGCTCGGGAGCCCTCGCCTTTCACAGGCGAAGGACCCCAGGTGAGGGGGGCAGGTGGTAGCTCCCACTCCCCAAGTGAGACCAGAGAAAGTACCAAATGTTGGGATGCCTTTTGCACACTGCTGTGAATTTGCTGGCACACAACTTTTCCTGCCCTGCCCTCCGCCCCCCCCCCCTTTCCCCCCCAAGCCCCCTCTCCCAGGGGGGCCTTTTTTTTTCTGGTCCA
>JANHGN010007617.1:18909-30207 GCA_024605025.1 Megaceryle maxima | reverse complement strand
CTGTCTCTAACAGAAACTCTGCTTTAACTTGCCCTGGAGGTATTTATAGAAAAGATGTAAAAATAACCAATTTTTTGGATCATTGACTGAACAAAAAAAAAAAAGAAAAGAAAAGAAAAGAAAAAAAGGAAGACAAAAAAATCACTGCACAGTGACCCCAAGTTGGAATTGGCCAGGCTCTCCACGGCAAAATATATATAGAAAAAAATATATATATCTATGGTCAGCCAATTGTTTAATTCAATCTGAAACTAACTCATGGGGAATGTCATTTTTCCCTCCATCCCCTGCCTAGAAACCCATTTTTTTGCAAGAAGGGATGATTTACAGCTTCCCAGCTCCACGCTCCAGCAACACTGACACCGACACAGTGTTTGATATCTTCCCCTATTGCATGAAACTCTCAGCAGTGGGGGACAGGGCCCTTCAGTGCAATTGTGACAAAACTTGGAGGCAGTTGGGGGGCAGCGACAGCATCTCAGGGACAGAGGGAGTCCAGCTGCTGAGAGACTGCAGGAAACTCTTTATTAATTGTTCATGCAGAATGTGTTTTCATTTCAGTGTCTAATTGATATCTTGGGGAAATGGCATCTTTGGAAAAGACAGCACATCCTCCCCAGCCCCTGCCTGTGTGTGCTCAGGCCAGGTGCCCCATGCTGCCTACACTGATGGAGTGACAACTTGCTGTCCCCAAGGCTGCAGTGCTGTCCCTGTCCCCCTGTCCCACATCCTCCTCCTGCAGGTTTGGAGAGCTGAACCAACACATGAGCCTTGGGGCGGGTGCTGAGCTCAACCACCTCTCAAAGCTTTGGTAGAGAGGAGAGTTTGGAGGGTTTTGCACTGAGAGATGCCCATTCATCAGCAAGCAGAGCTGTGTCAGTTTCTGGTCTCCACTCAGGGATAGGGACTGCCTCCATAGCTATGGGACCTGCCAGCACCATCCCTCCTCCTGCCAGAAGGAGCACTGAGCCCTTAATTTCCTACTGGATATCAGCCCTCCTCCCTCCTCTTTCCTTTGGCTTCCTCCAAAGACAGCAGCAATCGCTCACACATGCAGCTCCGAGGCTGGCTCTGAACTATTTAAAAGCACAGCAGGTATTTTAATTATTCACGTCAAGCACGTCTTGCTTGCTAATGACTCTCTGAAGCTGTCATATACAGCACGGGGTGCAGAAGAGCCCTGCCAGGCAGCTTCCCATGGTCTGGCCTCAGGGCAAAGCTTGAGTCTGTAAAAAAAAAACACAATCAAGTGTTGTCACCTAAAGCAGAGTTGGCACAGGGACACTTGGGTGAGGAGCACCCCGGCAGAGCTGCACAGTCCCACGCACACTTGCTTGCCCACCCAACCTATCACCCAACCTCCTGCCCAGCCCACCCTGCAGCACCTCGCGTGCTCCAGGTCTGCAGTAGCTGCTGAACGCTTTGCTATCACTGCAAGCTGCTGTGCCCCATGCTGATAGATTAGCTCTCATAATATTTTAAGGGTGCTGGAATTACTGAGATGTGAAGAAATAGAGGGGCACTTCTACAGCACAGCTGGGCAGCTTCAGACACAGCCAATAGCAGGCATGGCACGAGTTCTCACTGCCTTGAGCTGCTCCCAGCGTTAGATGCAAAGAGCTGCTTTGGAAATTAAGCCCTTGCCACCCTACAGCAGTCTCTATTTGCTGCTTCTTTCCTGGTACCATCAAAAAATACTTGCTGTTATAGCATCTGCTCTTCTGCCCCACATCCCTCACTGGGGCTTGAGGCAGAAGCAGCTCATGTTTTGCAACAGGAAATAGATGCAGAAAGGAGGATGGTGTCCCACCTTCGTGGCTGGAAGGAAGACAGTTTGTGTTAAAGGGAGAGAGCTTGCACCAAGCTCACAGACTTTATCCTCCACTCCGGAGTACAGGTGTGGGCCAGAGAGAAGCATCCCGCCTGCAGAAGGATGGGGATTGTGGGCTCCCTCATTTTGATCCCACAGAGTCTCAAATGTGAGCTTCCTTTTCTGGACTTTAGGATTTCTATCTGAGGGTGCTCCTTTCCCTTGGAAGTTGCTCTTGGTTATCTCTCATTTCTGACACTTACTGTCTCTTCTCCCCTGTCTTGGCTTACCATTGCTTCAGTGTAAATTTGGAGGATCTCCAAGAATACTGAGGATCTGTTTTTTCCCACCCCTATGTGAGCAAGAGCCTGGGTAACCCTGAGCTTTGGAGCTCTTCTCTAGCAGTAACATCCCATGGGCAAAGCCTGCGAGCAGAGTATCCCACAAAAGCACATCCCCTTGTTGCAGAGATGGGGTCTTCAAGCCTCTTGGACCATCAGAGCCAGCCCCTCTCTTTTTAGCCTATGTGTTTTTTAATGCTAATTTCCATCACATACCCAATTTGAAGCTCTAATAATGAACAACTGCTTTCTTCCTTTCCTTCTGATTTCATATTCATGAGTCAGGGTTTCCTGGCACTAAACATAAATGCTAAACGGAAATCTCTGCACAGTGACATGTCTGTGTAGCTTCACTGTCCATTTATTTGCCTTTTCAAAGAGCTGCTGTGTTAAGCAAACATCTCTGCCTGGATCCTATCTGGAGGAGTTTGTCTGGTACGGCATGGTGCCTGCCAGGGTGGGGGAAGAGGCTCTGTGTGATGGTGTCTCCTAGCTCTGTTTTTGCTTCAGGGTATTTCTTGTACAATAGTTTGAGCTCGGTGAACACCTCAACCTATTCTTGAATATTTGCTAGAATCTTGGCAGGCTGCGTTCAGAGCTGACACAGTGAGGACTGAAGCAGGGAACTCCCAGAGAGAAATGCATCCATCGCTTCAGCTCGGACTCCACCGAGGCCTCCTATGGACAGCAGTGGGCAGATGTCTTGGCAGAGGAGGCAAAGAGACACCTGTAACATCACTGGGCATATTATTTTTTTTCTGGCAACTAGAAAATTCGCATACACATGAAAAAAAACCCCACAACCAAAATAATAATAATAAAAAACCCCTAAACAACAAAAACAAACAAACAAAAACCAAACACCAAAACAATATTTTAAGGAATCTTATAAATTTACTGCCCTCTCACAAAAAAGAGAGGTACAAAAGGCATCTTGAAAAAGGGAATTTTTTCTGTTAACCTTAATAGTTAATAAGTTTCAGTATTTTCCTTGAAGACTATGTTTCCATGTTGAATTGAATCTTTTTAAATGACAAGAGAAAAAAAAAATAATCTAAAAGCAAAAATCAAAGGAATTAAATCTTCATGTGTTTCAAGGTGAACAGAGATGTTCTCTGCAGAGACACTGAAGGTGAGTAGTCTCTTTCCTTCTAACTTGCTTAGGACAGAAGCTTTAGACACACAAACCAGCACCCTGAACTCTCTCCCCCAACAGTCCACTCTACCTGTGGAGCAACACATCTGCTGTCCCATTGAAGACATCATCATCCTCACCTATCTGCTGCAATCAAACAGGAACAGATAGGACCACTCTGGGACCAAGGACAGCCACCTGGGGCTACAGTTGGGCTGTGCTCACCTCCACTGACTGTCTGGTCTCTTCACAGAAACACCAGCTGAAAATGGCTTTGCTCTAAGACATGGGCTGGAAAGGGAGTATCCAATACTCAAGTGCCCTGGTCTGCTCTGCTTGTTTTGCTCCTGCAACAGTCATCTCCCCAGGGTAAGGGGAGCAGGGAGGAACTGCAGTGGTGGATATGGCAGCTTTTTGCTTGTCCAGTGTGAGAGGCTTTACCTCCTCTCCACTGCCTCCCCTGCAGCCTCCCTTTCTGGGGCTCCATAGATGCACTACAACTCCTTATGGCCTCGTTACTTTACTGCCTTCTCCTTTTCCCCCTGCAGTTGCCCATTGCCTTTTGCTGTTTGCTTTTCCCCAAAAGCCTTAACAATGAGCTCATAGAAGGGGATGAGTGGGGATGAGAGATGAATTTCAGATCATGAGAAATGTGAGTGTTTGCAACTACCAGCTGAAGAGTTGTGCTCCTGCTCATGGAGGACATGCTGTGTGGCATGTGTTCAATCAAAGTAACCAATGGGGACCACATTTTGAATATTATCTACATGGAACAGACTCCTTGTGAGGAAATTATGCAGAAACATTTAATGGTGGCAATGATTCAGGAAGTAATAGGAAGAAATATTCCTCAAACTATCATCGGCTTCTCATGGATAACTCCCAGATGGGACCGAGGGTAAAAACCCTTTCATTAAAAAGCTATTCAGTTATGGTAAAACTGCCATATGTGTCTCACTGAGACAGAAGAATTCTGCTTGTCAAAAGTGAGTTCAGCCTGAATGCTGCAGGGAAATCAGAAAGCTACCTCACATTTGAACAGAGATTTTGAAATCTGCCTTTAGGGACCTGAATGCATAGCTAGATCTCATGCAGCCGAAGGTGTCTTGCAGCTGGATGTCTAGGTTAAGGTAATTGTCTAGACTTCTTTTATCATCAGTGAACAGAGAGATGTGCACCAACCCCCAGAGAGTGATTCATTCTTCCTGTCTTAGACATCTATTTTTGGATGGGATGAATTACATTCTGGAGGTGTTGAACTTTCTCCACTGACTATGGAGGAGTTTGGATGATGAACTTAGCCTAGACACTTAACCTTTATATTGCTAAAAGAGGCAGTGCTTTACTAGTGAGAGCAACCAGAGTTGTGGCAATACGGTGTCCTAGCAATGGTAGGGTGGATGCACTTCACCAGCACCTACAGTAAACAGAGGCAAGAGAAGCATCTCTCTCTGCAGGCAGGGGATAGATGATGAGAAATCCTCTCTCCTCATCAGCACACTGTGGTGACCCCAGTATTGAGGTGGTGACCTCAACTAAGACCTGAAGACACTCTGGTGCCTGATCATCTCAGCTAATTCATTTATGTTATGCAAAAGGTACAGATCACATCCAATCTCTTCCAAACCATGGCCTGAAAGTCGCAGTTTTGCAGTCCTGGGAGGAAAGCAAGGAGTGGTCGCTCAACTAAGTATAGCTTTTGAAAAAAGACCAAGCCTTTTACTGATCTTGGTAATTCCAAACTTCTAAAAATCAACAATTTAGTTTAAAAAAACCAGCTGTTTTCTTGCACCCCTCTTCCCCATTTTGAGCAGACATATCTTGTAATTTTAAGGGTTTGTTTACAACCCTGAGAGATATTTTGTATATGAAATGTCTTGGTTCTGCTGAAGTCCAGGGTCAATGCTAATAGCCTACTGTCATGGCTTAACCTCCGCTGGCAGTAAACACCACACAGCTGCTCACCTACTGCTTCCCCACCCCTTCTGGTGGAATGAGAAGGAGAAGTGGGAGAAAGAAAAAAGTGAGACCCAGGAGGTTGAGATAAAGACAGTTAAGTAAAGCAACACAAAGAGGGAAGAAATTAACAGTACTAATGAAATGATAGACAAAACAGGCCAAAGAAGCTAGGACAATCCTACCTATGCTCAAGATGAGAACTTTTCCTGCTCCAACCACACTGAAGCTACACACTAAAGCAAGTCAAAACTAAGCAGCCCTACCTTAGGCCAGCCCTCCCCTTATATAGGGGCATGACTCAGTGTGGTATCAACCATCCCATTGGCTGGCTCAGTTGTTTATCCCAGCTGCAGCCCCTCCCACCTGCTTGGGCCAGCAGCTGATGGTGATAATTAACTCGAATCAAACCCAGGACACCTACACTGAAAAATAAGCCTACTGTCTTCTAGGGGGGCTTCTTGCTGTAAGTCTTCCAGAAGCCAATGAGATTTGGCTGTGACTTCACTAGGGGCCAACTTCAGGCCTCTCAGAAAGGCAAGATCTATACAGCTCTTAGAGCCATTGTGCCCAAACCTTTCCAACTTCTCCTCCTGCAGTATACTATGGGCCAGGTTATCTGTGCAAAACCCAGGACTTGGAGATTGAGGAACTTTACAGGAAAACCAGACACTGCAACTTTAAAGATCAACATGAGAAAATCAGCTAGAAATAGAGAAATAAATGGAAGGAGAAGTTACCAGAGGAAAGCCAGACTGCCATCCATAAATAGCTTCCTGAAGGAAATGTTTGCAACCAGATCTGAGTGGGGCAGCTAAATTATGAAAAGCATATCAGGACTCTTTTCCAAAGCCAACAAACATGCAGGAAGAATGGGAATAAAATTCATGAGGCTAAAGACAAAGATAAGGATTTTTAACTACCTAGAGTTGTGAGCTTTAATTCACAAGGAAAAAGATTTGTGCTCTTTCCTGGGTCATACTACTGCCAGAAGCATAATACAGCTGATGACAAAAAGCCGATGGCTGGAAGTCAAGGGGTTCCTTAGGGGCCAGAGAAATGCCTTTGAGACTTCAGTTCTCTCTACCAATTAGCTTATGCCTGTCAGAAAAAAAAAAATAGTGCTTTTTCCTGACTCATCTGGAAAATCAAGATGTATCATACTTATTTAAGGTGCTCAAGTGAACGTGTTAAAGACAGGGTTGAGAAAGACCTTCAGTTCATGGTGCGATACCAAAAGTAATGTAGACATGTGAAGTGTGCATCTATCTAGGAACATACACAGATGCATGACATACAGGCTTCTTTAGAGCCTAGTGATATAAATGAGAGTCCTGTGAATTGAACAGATTTACTTAATGGTATGAGTCCAGCGGGATGCTTATAGCACTGATGGCTTAGTTTCTCCTTTTCAGCTTGTTACCTGGGACAAGCATCTACAGTTGTGCCTCATTTTTTTCTGTATTTAAAAACAGGCTAATGTGGCTGTGAAGTGTTGGAGATCTCTTCAGGAAAGATACTGCATAAGAGATTTTTCTATTTTAAATCCTGAAAAGTGCTAGCCAACTGCTACTTCTTAAATACAGCTGGTGAATATATAAGGAAAATTGATTTCTGCAGAAGACTACATCATTTAAATGAAAAGTCAATAACCATCTTCCACACTAGTGTTTAAATATTTGATCAAAAACTTTCATATAACAGTATATTTTTAGGTCCTGGAAATCAGGGAAAACACAGCATTAGACTCAGTATTAAATACTATGTTGACAGAGAACACAAATGTCAGTATGACCATCTTAGAAAAGATATTTTAGAATATGTAAAATTAAATGACTCAGGATTACTCATGATGGGATCTTACAAGAAGCAGTGAAAATTCTTATTTCAGAAAAAATCTTGGAATTGCTAACAATTTAAAGAAGTTGTAGTTATAAAACAACAAAAAAAAAGCCTCTCTTGATAAAGAAACACAAAGACTTCAGGCAGCAAAGATCAACACTAAACCAAAAGCAGGACAGAATCCTAAAAAGTCTAACAGAAATCTCAAACATAATCAAGGGAAAAGGCAAAATCACAAATAAAAATGGCCAAAGGAGATTTCTGTGAAAGGGGCAATAAGATAAAAGAGTTTGGCTTGCCTTTTAACAAGGGAGTTTATATATAGACATACAAAAATACGGAAATTTTTCAGAACAAATGAAAAATTTTTTGAATAAGAAGATGTCTCTCAGTTGGGAAAAAGAAAAAACCCAGAAAGCCCAACACTAGAGTATCATACTGATCACCAAAGGGCTAAAAGCCATTTAATTCCTGGCAAAGGCTGTGACCAGCTAGCTCTACAGTCAGGCAGTCCTGGTCAGACATTGTTCAATTTCCTGCCAGAAATCCGCATTTCAGCCAAACTGAAATTTCCACTGAAATGAATTAGTTTCCCATTTTAAAAGAAATAGAAATGTTTGGATAAATGACACATTTCATTTTCAAGACTTCAGAAGATTTTTTTCATTTCTATTTTTATCACAGAATAACATCTTGAAATATTAATATCTAAATTAACTTGAAATATATTTTAATATTGACTTAATATTCCATCTCCAGAGGTCCCTTCCAACCCCTACCATTCTATGATTCTATGATTCAGAATGTAAACAAATGTCAAAATCTTACTATTTCCTGCAAGACAAAAGTTTTTCTATCAACTCATTGCTAAATTTTCAGGATTTCCAGGCATCCGTTCCAGAACCTATACTGAAACATAACAAAAAGGCAGACTCTTGAAAACCATGAGGTATGTTGTTGTTATTCTAATGTGAAACAAAGGGAAATCTATAAGTAAACATATCTTCAGCCCATAGAATTAGACCAAAATATAAGCATCAGGACTATAGTCTGTTAAACACCCTCGGTGCACAATGAATCACATTCACCCAACTTAGGTGAAGAAATAGGAAATTAAACTTACTTTTGGGTACAGAAAAAGCATCCAACTGTGTAGAGTGGCCATTCCTTGTGAACCTTCCTTTTTTTGTTCAAGTTTGGTTTATATTTAGAGATACTATAAATATCCTCTATTTAATCAATTGTAATAATGTTTTGATAGTTAAATTCACCCATTTAATCTCCCGAAAAGAAAGGCTGCAGATAAGACTGTCTCTTTTCACTGCATCTGTTCATCTGGCAGGAAAATATAATTTCAGTGAAAATGTTGCAAAACCCAACCCTTTCTACCCAGATGCTATATTTCCATATTTCTGATGCCATCCTGCCTGCAACCGTTTGTTTAGATTTACATGAATTAACTAGTGTAGGGCAGATACCAGACTACAAAGTAAGTATTTGAAAAAGTAACAATTGCTCTTGAGGATGACTTTGGAAGCTCAAAACAAAAACTGTAATCTTTTGTCCATATACAAAAATAAACATTATGAGATGAATGTAACAGACCTAAAAGTTTCATCCCATAAGGTGCTTTTATATAAGTTTCAGAATGAAACTGCTACCTAGAACAAAGTATGTGGGTACCAGCTAGGCAGATAATGCAGCATTTGTTTGAACTTATTTCTTCCTGATTTCTACTCTTTCTGTGGGTTACTTCTGCAATGATCCAAGATGTACTTGGCACTTAGAAAAAAGTGCAACCGTAACTTTACAGACTTGTTTTAGTAACAAAACTTACTGAGTCAAGTACAGTTCTTCACAACTGTTTTTACAGCAAACTAGCATTAAGCTTCAAGTAAAAGTACTGAACAGAAGAAGAATTGATATCTGGGATGGAAGCTAGGAATAATTAGTATTGAATCCAAACTGGAGATTCTTCCAACCTCTGTAGGTCTTTTCATGACCAAGTTTAAGGAATAAAAAAAATAAAATAAAAAAAAAAAAAAAAAAATTCAGTAATGTAAGATAATACCATAAGATAATGCCTTATTTTGTGCTTACTTGCACCAAATTGAGTTAATTCTGCTGAGACAAAGTTTGTACAAGGCATAGAGCAAGTGAAAATGAACCCTTCTGATCTCGGGGAATGGGCAAAAGATGCAATATAATCCAATTTTCCACAATTATGATTCTCCTGTTTTCTTTAAAGCACTTAATTATTAGGAAAACGGCCTAGAAGATTACACAAAGTACTTAGGATTTATATGGTATTAATGACAGGGAGTAGGATTTTACCTACGATCTACTGAGATGAAAAGACAGGTTCTAACTGCAGAAGTTTGATATTAAATTTATGGTCTCCTGGAGCATGGTGGCAGGCAGGATAGCAAAAGAAAAATATATTCATCACTCATTTTATCATGACTATTTTACAGCATCAAGTCCTGGTTGCTGTCATGATTTTTGTAGACTTTGCTTCAAGGAATGGATATTAAAATACAAAAATCAAAAACAATTAAAATGAGTTAGAGTGAGAAAGTCCTGTTGGCCTGTACCCCTTACCATGCAACTGTACACAAACAAAATCATACTGTACTAAAACAGATGAACAGGATTCTGCTGTCATCAGACAAACTATAGGTAAAATCCTTGCAAGGTCTGGCTTAAAAATTAATCTATCAAGATAACAGCAATTGCTTTTCAAATGGACAGGCAAAAATGGATTGATATAACACGATCAAGTATCTATTGCATGTAATTTGATGGCAAGTCTGTATAAAACTTAATATAGTGTCTATTGTGCCTCTTCCAGATTATGGTCTTGATGTTACTGGCTCGTGAGCAGTGCTGGAGAAACTGCAGTGGGGAAAGGAGCTTCCAACATGTAATTTGGTTTTGTCTTAAAATACAGACATATTGTCAGGAAATAGTAACTGTTACCAAAAATACTGCTGGAATGAAAAATACTGTGTTCTCTCCCCTGGAAATAATCTTAAGAGAAGAAGATAGCAAAATAGTCGATACTAAAACACAAAGTCCCTGTAAGGAGAACATGCTCTGATTCAGCAAAACAGGTAAATATGCACTTAGGTTAAAGGAGTTCTGCCCAGTTGAAATCATTTTTGTGTTACAATTTTAATCATGTTTATGCCCCCGTGAAGTTTGGCAATTGGATGCATAGTGCTCTGCTTCATTGGGTGGTAGTGGGGATCCCTCACCTTCCTGTGGCAGTTTGGAAGCTATGGTACCAAGCATGGGGAAAATGGGGACCTGAGAATGTCATTCTTCTGAAAAAAACAAAAACGCTGAAGAGCTGCAAAATGAGACAATGCCTTTTTCCTGCACAGCACACAGCAAAAGAGGAATGGACGAATGGATCTTTTAAGATAGAAACGAAGGCACTTGTAGTTTGCCGAGTGGATAACCCATGGGATGCTTTGAGTCTTTGCCTTGTCCTGGTGCCAGCAGGGGGGACCAGTCCCTCTTTGGGCCCTCCTAGACATGGAAAACTCAAATGTAGAGGTAGAATTTAAGGAATTGATTCTACTCCAACCCATGGGCATGTGTAGTCTTACCACAGTTCGAAGGTCCCACACTTTGTGTCCTTCAGGTCTAAACTTCCACCAATGGCATCCATGAGAAGATCATGGATGGAGGCCAGCATGAGGCGAGTAACAACTCTCTTATGCCTCAAGGCAGCAGTTTGTGACCCTTCCTCATACAAAAGGAGAACTGTGAGTCTTAGATCCAAGGACAGGTCGTTAAATATTTACTTCAGAATCTGGATTTTCATTTTCAGCTGTTTGATCTTTTCTTTTTTTCCTCTTTACTCATTCTTGAGTATTTAGTCCCATCCCACAGCTCCTGAGTAGCCGTGTTAAAAATAAAATAACAACCAGGGGTGGGATTTTCCAAAGCACTCAGCACTGCCTGACTCTGTTCTCTTTGAAGTCAGCAGGAGTTTTATTATCAACTTCAATGGGAGCGGTTAAGCCAGTGCTACACATTGTGAACGTCCATATTCATGAAGCAAGCAGCGTTTGCTAATGGTACATGGATTCAAAGGGCTGATAAGATTTTTGTGGAAAGCTACTTGAAAAAAAAAAAAAAAAAAAAAAAAACCAAGTAGTTCCACAAAAACAAGAACTAGAGAATCCCTCCTGGATAAAGCAGAA
>JANHGN010007617.1:3214-18863 GCA_024605025.1 Megaceryle maxima | reverse complement strand
CTTCAGGTTGCAGTGAAAACAGGCAGCGTTGCTGAGCTATACAGTTGGGTTAGGAAAAGGCAGAGTTCACTGTGTTAGATCTCTCTTCTACCCCTGCCTGTCTGCTTGAACCTTGAGGGAACTTGCTATTTTTGAGGCTGCTACCCTCTATCAAATTCAGCTGGAGTTGGATAATACACTTAAAAGTTGCTAGGCGTATACACACAGGTATGCACACGCTCCATGGGAGCGTGAAATCCACAGTTTTGCAGCAAGTCATGTTAAGGCCTCTCAGAATCAAGTTCTGAGGGAGTGAAAAAGATGGATTCAGACCAGCTGATCAGCAAATAGCCTCAGATGGATAAACCACAATCCTCTGTGAAGAGGTGCTAAGAGAAGGGCAATCCTTGAGGAAAGCAGATGAAGTCAAGAATATGGTCCTTGAGAGGATTTAGAAAAATGGCTGCTGAGATAAAGGTACATTCCAGATAAGAAACTGACATATATATGTGGGAAATTTACTCAAAGTTCTCAAAATGTCTAAAAACACACAGCACTTGAAAAAGTGCAGAGTTTTTGAGGAATGGAGGCACTGTGCTTCTGGAAAGACAAGCCATTTGCAAGCATCTTTGGCTGCACAAAGAAAATGAAGGGAAGCGGCAGCCGTGGCTGGTCCCTTTGTCATCTGTGCTAAAGCAGACCAAGAGGAAGACAGAGTTGGATACAGTCCCCAAACTCCTTTCATATGGGAATCCAGACTCCCAGGAACAAAGCCTGGCAATGGACCTTCCCTGCCAAGAGCAGCCCACTGCCAGCCCAGGTGCTCACATGCACTGTCACTGCCTTTGGCACCAGGGATGTCCAGAGAAGAGGATCAATTCTCTTTCCACCCCACAATTTCCACACCGCTGACAACTCAGAAAACAATTCAAGAGGGAATTCAAAGGATCTGTTGAAATTTCAACGAGGAAATCTGAGTGAGTGAGCATATGTAAATAGAAAGAATGAGTAGCACATAATTACATCAAATTGTTACTTAGCAAGGGAAGTAAATAACCCAAAATATGCAGAGCAAAAAATGGCAATGAATTAGAACTAATTACTTAAGGCTAATTAAAATAAGAATGGCTTGAATTGAAATATGTTAATGGCATTGAACCTGCAACCTACAAGGGAATTTGAATAAAAATGATAATGTTGCTTCAACCTTCACCTGATGGGGGTAGGAAGCTGGGACTTGAAGCTCATGGATGCTTTGGGGGTATTGATCACAGCAATGCATTTCTTTATGATTACTCTTGGAATGGGCTGGAATTTTCTGGTGGGTGCAGGTTTTCTGATCGTGGGAAGAGGATTTCTTGGACAATAGCTGTGAAGTGGAGAAAATAGTGTGAGGGGCAAAACCTAAAACCCTCAAAGATTAATAGGTCCTGATGTACCTCTTCATGCTGGGAAGCGCTATGGTTGAAGAGAGCTAAAGAGAGAGGCAGAGAGATAATGAGATCACAAAGAAGGAAAGAGAAAGAGGGAATATGAGAGACTGAGGGAGCAAGCAGGAATGAAATAGATAGGGACAGCCTAGAGCCATGACAAATCATCACTGGCTTCAATTACACGAGCCTGCTGGGCTATGAAATCTGCCAAAGGTCATTGAATTCCTGTCTTTGGAATGAAGAAAGAAGCAGCTTTGCTGGTTCCACCCCATGGCCTGACTGTCTGGCTCAAGTGTCCAGAGACCAGCAACTGGCTGTAGGTAGCTGCACTGACAGCAGGGCACTAACAAGCTAGTCCAGAGAGGATGGAAAACCCCATTTAGGAGATGAACGTGTCTGAGCCATCCACCATCTCCTAGCATTTAGCAAGCACGCCAAAGTGCTCCCGTGCCAGCGACTTGTGCCCTGCCAGAAAGCAGAGGGGAAATCTCAAGCAACAGTAAAGCCTGGTTCAACATCTTCTTGCCATACCACAGCCGTGCCATGGGGCCCAGCTTGTGCTTCACCACCACCCTCCTTAGGCTTACACCCCAACTCAGCTGTAACCACTCATCCCAGTAGACTTGGATCCATCCACTGAACCACAGACTCTTCTGGTTCAGTGACAGCATCTGCATGTGGAGAAGTCCCAAACCCACTCCTGCAACAAGGAGTGAGTGCCCTGGCTGTGCACCATGCTCTGGGGCTCACCTCTCAGTGCTGAGCTGGGCGTGAAGCTCTCCCTGCTCCTCTGGGAGCTGAGCTGTTAGCTGTGTTTACCACCTTGCTGTTTCCAATTCCCCTGGTTCACACCGGAGGTGAAAACCTCTTATCCCTCTCCCACCCTGGGATTCCATGACCCAGTGTGCTGCACAGACAGGGGCCACGAAGGGGATGGCGGGTGGGATACAGGAGTGATGCAGCCTTTCCATTTTCATGCCAAGTCCTGGGCTGTTTTTAAGCCAACTGAACAGAAAGCTGGTGCAAGGCTTGATGCCAGCTGATGAATCCAACTGGATTCATCTTAAAGCATGCATTTGAGAAAGCTTTTAAGCCCCAGCATGGCTGGGTCTTCCCCAGTGGGTATAGGATGCTGTGAAAGAGTAGCAGAGGGGCTACAGTTGCAGAGGCCCTGCCCTGTCTGTAACAGCCTTCCCAGCAAGGTCCAGCTGCTAAAACTGGACTGCAAGAGCCACTCAGTAGCATCTACAGTATGGGCTGACTCCCCAGGGTCTGCACGGGTGGTGGTAACAAGCCTTGGATCAATTGCATGAACTACAAACAGGCTATGATTTACCCATGGTCATCTTCTTGGTTTAGATTCATACCAAATGGAAGCCAGGACTGGTGATGGTGAGACATCACCTTGGAAAACATCACTGCACTGAGTGTCAGGGCTCTGCTTTGAGCATGCACATGGAGTAGATCCATAGCTGTGTGGCTGTAATGTGATTTCTATTTCTCTAGCCTCCTGTAGAGAAAAAAATCACCACCTAGAAAAGCAGATTTCAGACTCGATGTTCCTTCTGTGCATGGAGAAGCTGTGGCAGACCAAAAACAGGTGCCTGTGAGACTGCTGCTAAGGTTCTGACATTGCTGTCGCTGCCCTGCCTGACCTTCTGCCTTCCAGGGAGGGAAGCCCTGGCACCAGCGAGGATGCTGCCTCGCCAGACACAAGCAGTCGGCTGAAAGACATTTCCTCTTTGTTTCTCTGCTCAGTGTAATGAATCCTGCCTCCCACTCAGATCTGCTAAGTAAGAGGAGTTACTGTGAGTAATCCCCACTTCGGCGTCTTCTGCTGTAATCGCAGAGAAATCACATTAGCTTTTTTTTCTAGGACAAGGAGAAATTCATCAAATTGCAATCCAGGGAGAACACATGCAGGAGAGAGAAAGCCAACAACAACAACATAACCTGCAAAAATCCCAAAGTTGACATTTACATTTTAAACACTTATAACAGATAAACAAATAACAGTAATTATACTATTTATGTACTTTGTTAAATAATTATTTGTTAGATAAAAGGAGCCTCTCTCTCTCTGTGTGTGTGTGTGTGTGTGAAAGGAGTGGATGTTCAAAGCCCAGGGAGGCAGAACAGCTGCTTCTTCCCTTCCCAGGTGCCCCATTTCTCTTACAAAATGGTGACAAGTGACCTAAAGCACTGGCCAGGGGTTTGGGTGTGCTGATATGTGGGATGTGCAGGAATGGGGGCAGGAAGCCTTTGGTTCTGGAGGATGAAGATTGTGAAATACAACCACACAGTTTAGCAGCCATGTGACCTTCCTGAGCACACAAGAAAGCTTATTGCACCAAACATGAGCACCAGCCTTTGCCAAGGTGAAGCTCCCATGCTCTGAGCACAGATTTAGGACTGCAAAGCTGGTCATCCCCAAGAAGCAGGAGAGCTCCAGAATAAAGCAAGGGAAGGCAGAGAAATGGGATGGAGCCTTCTGGCAGCCCTCTAAGGGAAGGTCCCCTTTAGCACCACTGCTTCCACACCAGCACATGCTGAACACTTCTCTGACAACAGCACCTGACTCAGAGCCCACAAGCCATCTCGTGGCTGGCGATTTCCCCTTGCTACTGCAAAAGTATTTCAGCTTTTATCCCTTCCTGCTCAGCTCCTCAGACTGATAGCTAATTGAAGGGTTTTTCTTTCATTTCTAGTACAGAAAGCCCAGTAAATGCCTTTTAATCTGCCCAGCTTTCCCCATGATTGGCTCTGTCTATCCTCTCACCACTCCTACCCCGTTTGGTTTTTTTAAGTAGACTTGAATGATGCGAACTGGTGGAGAGAGGAGAAACCTTCTGCCTCTCCTCACATGGTCGAAAAAGGTGGAGTGGAGCCAGAGCCACTGCATCTTTTCACACCTGGCTGGAACCAGGTCAGGCAGCTAATGCATTTCTTGAGCTCAGTGGCTACTTGTCGGAGACAGACGAATGCTGCTCTGCTGTTCGAGTGCTGGAGGCTGAGAGAAGAAATTCCAGTGAGAGACATATGTGTCAGAAGGCAGAGAGAGATGTGGTGCCAGGAAAACAAAAAGAGATGCATGCATGGAGACTTCTGCTCCATGCAACAGAGAGAGATGTAGATTTAATAATGGCTCAGTGACTTTGAAACTGTCCCTCATATCCTCAGAAGATTTCATTAACTGTGAGAGTGGGTGCTTGTGCCCAGCTCCAGAGGTTAAAACTGTCCATGTGGGTCCATTAGCCTGGGAGAAAAACCACACTAACTCTGTATCCTCCATTTAGAGTTTGTTTCCCCAAGCAACAGCAGGAAAGTCACAGTCCCAAGGAGGAACCCAAATGTTCACTGGCTGTGATCTGTGCAGCTCACATTTTTAAGTGTACAACCAAAGTCATCCCATGGGGCTGGGTAAGAGAAATGCTCCAAAATAACAGTTCTCCCCTCAGAACATTTTCATTGGAAACATTTATATTTACCCTTCAGCCAAAACTTTTTCCTGATTTTTTTTCCTTTAAGTTGAAAGAACATTTTCCAGTTCAACTCTAGTTCTTTCAAGTAGAAAGCAGAAATGTTCAGTTTTCTTTAACAACTCCTTTCTCCTTTCTCTCCCACCACCCTGCTTTTTTTGAGTTTAAAAAGAAAGGAAATGAGGGAAGGAAAACTAACAAAATCAGAGATATCTTTTTCCATTAGTTTCACATAACTTGAAACAACTTTTTTCCTATTTTTTTTTTTTTAAAGTTTTATGAGTGATTTTGAAGGATGCAAAAGCTTTATGCAAACCTTTTTATGTAGGTTAAAAAACCTTTTTCCCAGGACAAAAAGAACCCAAACAAACAAAAAGCCAAAAAAAACAATGCAAAACAAAAACCCCTTAATGTGTGTGAAACAATGTGGACCAGCTCTAAAAATAAGCTACCATAGCAATGAAAGCTTTGCCCCAACTGACTGCGCCTTGGTGTCACCTTCCCTGCTTTCCTCTCCTGCCTCTCCAGCCTGCAGCTGAAGCGTGCACAAGGCACACTCTGTGTGCTATGCAATCAGGGCTACACTATGGTCCACGATGATTTATACTCACTTTGCACAAGTGCAAATGCCTTCTGCCCGTGAATACATCCTCCACTGTGTGATCCCAGTGCCCTGCATTTCCTAACAAAGGCAGGACTCCAGGGCAAGGTGAGAAAGCTCAGTGTCCTACCCACATGCTGATACATCACCCCTGGCTTGCAGAAAAAAAGAATCCTTTGTGCTAGAGACTGGACCAATTTAGTCAAATTAGAGACACTCATTAAAAAAAAGTAATGAGCAAGTAAGGCAATGTGGCTTTTTTTTAAAGCTTTTTGATTAGGGGGACTTGCTGGGGAATGCTGCACTCAGCATGAGATAACACCCAGTGAAGGTGGCAGCAGTTAGGGAGGAGGTGGGCTGCCAGGGAGAGCTCCTGGAGATCACTCAGTGCTTTGCTGACCAAAGGAGAGTGGGATGCAGCCACGGTCTGATGGCAGGACCATGTCTGTGCCTGCACACTGGCTCAAGTTGAAGCACTGGGATCCCAGTTTGGTGCGGCAAAGGGCCCAAGCTGACAAAAACACAAGTAGCAGCTCCAGGGTCTGAAAGGGGACATGCCTGCAGGTCACTGCAGTGGCTCTGGTGATGTAGAGAGAGGTGTCAGCATTGAACAGAGCTAAAAGGGTTGACCCCTATGCTTGGCTCCAACACCATCACCTCAAGGGAAATTTGACAATGGGAGCAGGGTCAAGACAGAAATCAGAGCCATCCCCGAAGCACACAGCATAGTGGGAGAGGCTGGCACATGTCAGGCAGGGCAGAGCCGGGAGTCTTGGAAAGTATGTTTGGTTTAGGACAAATAGACAAAAAATCAGAAAGAAAAGAAGTGCAATTCCTGTCCCCCTTTAAATTAAAAAAAAAAAAAAAAAGTTCATGGCAATGGACAAATTTTGCTTCAAAAGATATTTAACACTTCATTTTGCTTCATTCCTTTTGATTACTTCATATAAAACACAAAAGCTTTAAACAAAAGGTCATTAAGAGATAAAGAATTGAAGCTCTTCTTGCAAGAAAGAAGAGAGAAGGCATCTTGACATTTTTAACAGCAGGTTTTTTTTTCCTCTTTTCCAAAAAGAAAATTAATCAACATTGATTTGATTTTACACACAAAAGCCCATTTCATGGAAGTGGCATTTGCTGACAGAGAGCTGTTTCAAGAAAATTCCAGCCAGAGGAGCACACAATATGCTAAGCACCATTAGGGTACATGAGCTGCAAGGACACGGGTCTCCCAGGGTTCGTAATAAATCCCATGCTTTTTCTGGGTCAAGTAACTCAGAGCTGTCTGGAGGTTATGCTAACACGCCAGGGTTTGGGGACTGATGTCAAGATCTGAGGAATTCCTGTTGCCTGGAATAGAAACAATGAAATTGTTCCAAGACACCATTTATTCCCAGGTGCCTGCAAGCTGTCGTTTCTGGGGAAGATGAACAACTTGATAAGATCTAATATCTTCAGAAATAATTCAGGAAGACAGAATTCATTCAGGTCCCCAGGTCAATAATGAATGGGACTCATGTGAGTCAGAGGAGGACAGAGGGGATCCGACCACCAGCTCACCCAAACCAAGTGAGCTTGTACAGCCATATGAAGAGCACAGACAAAGGTTTTGAGCAGCTCTGCCTGAAGACCACACATGGTCCATAGGGGCTGGGTGGGGCCAGTGAGGGTCATGAATGTCACCATGGAGCTGGCAGGTACCATCTGACAGCAGTGTTGCTCTGACAGCATATTAAGGACCAATCTAGTCCCCTTGCCTAAAGCCTTGTGCTATTCTATCACCCCAGTTCCTCCCAATAAATGTCTGTTTTATCTTCCCTCCTTTCACCTATCAGTCAGTTCTAGTCTAAGGACTAGATAAGGACTAACACAGACTGCTCTAGCTGGGAACAAACGAGCGATGCTACAAACAGCGAGGTGCAGAGCACAGCCCCTTAGATATTTGTCAAATGGCTGTGAGTCACCCTGAAGGTGCCACAGCCTTTACCAGTAATGAAGAGTCAGAGGTGGGACAGGGAAGGGGCAGCATGGAAAGAAGCTACCTGCTTCCCACTATGACATGATGACACATTAAGCTTAGGTACCAGAACCAGTCCTGCTTCCCTGCAGCACTGCTCTGGCCCTGTGCAGCATTCACCTCCCTGCGTGCACCACTTTACAGTGCCGTGGGTCCCTGTATCTGTGTCAGGGAGCAGAGCAAATGGCAAGGGAAAAGCAAACAAAGTGAATGGGAAAAGCATAACAAAAACAGTGGAAAACTCTTCCCACGCCACTCTGCTTTCAAGTAAATGAGGCTAATTAACTGATTGCCTAAATTATTAGGGCTATTTTTACCCTTGTATGGAGGCTTGGCATTGTTGCCAATTTCTTAAGATTCAGCACTGAACTCTCAACTTCTCAGAAAGTTAATGAAGCAAAGCCCCTGGAGTGAGGAGCTGGAGGGCAGAGCAGCTGCTGGGCCAGGACTGGGGCTGGGGCTCAGGTGGATACCACTGCTGTGGGGAAGGAGCAACTGCAGCAAAACAAACCCCGATGGGTGATGCTGTTTTTAACATAGAAGTTCAGCATTATTTACTGAAATATCACCTGCATCTGAATCTGCCTCCCAGTAAAGGATTTCTTCTATAACTAAGCATCCTCTCTGCTCCACTGGTTTACCATTGCAGCCAAGATGATAGAAGGTGATTTGGAGGAAGGCTTTCACACCCTGGTGAGTGAAGAGGAAGGCTGGTAGCTAAGGGTGCATCAAAAAAATAGTGCTGGCAAGTGACTGCATGAGAGTGTGGGCAGACCCAGAGTAACCTTGGACAACTAGGCAGGAAGCAAAGGTAGTGCACAACTCGGTATCAGCAGCAAAACCTGCTTGAAAATGGCCTTTTGGTCACCAGGGATTGTGCTACCAAGCTACTAGGGGCAAGCTGGTAACGCTGGGGATGCGACTGCAACTTTGGGTTTGCATGTGAAGGAGGATGGAGCTTGCTGGAGATGGTTTTAACAGACGGTTTGAGACCTGGCTGGGATTTTAATCTACAGAGCTTGCTGGCATCTACAGCACTGCAATGGAGTTATCACCCCCCAGCTCCGCCTGCTCTGGTCTCTTGAACCAGCTTTTAGCAAAGAAACACCCTCCTGGGGCCAGTGGGAGCGTTTGCTCCTCTCGGGGAAGCCACGGGGCTCTGTAAGCGCCAGCACCGGGTGCAAGGCTGCGCGCTCCATGCCTGCCCCAGGAAACAGCCACTTTTCAAGCCTGGTTTCCTCGCTGTCGCCTCAGGGAGCAAGTTCAATCCTGCGTGTGCTGCTTCCAGAACTAATTGGGGTTTGATGTGCTAGTGCTGCCTGGTGTCTCCACGCTGACGAAATGGGCTGCAGCCAACGTACCAAAACATGTGTGTCCCTCTCCCAGCGGGGAGATAAAAGCAATGCTGTTTCTAACAGAGCAGCTAGCGGGACTTTCCAGATGTATTTACTGAGATGCACCAGTTGCTCTTTCTCTGGGGAAACCAGCCACCATAGGCCAGTCACCACCACTTTGCATGTCAGCCCTGAAAATCTCTGGAGCAAAATATATTCTCTGCAAATGGGGAACTGATGTTACGTAGCCTGTACACACAAAGTCATTTCATCACACCCACACAAGTATCTCCTTCCCGAATTATTCAGAGCAGCCTCCAAAAAAGGAACGTGTTAATCCAGCTGCTGTAACCCAAACTGACCACAGGTACTGCACCAGGCACACAGCCTCCATTCAGGTAGGAACCCAACATGGCAGGAACTCCCTCCTTCCACTTTGAGAAAAGGCCATTTTCTTGCGTTTTGAGGGATTTTCTCCCCCAAAAAAACTGGATGTTTTCTCCTCTTCAGATAAATACCAACATCTTAACTCCTGGTGGAAAATTCAATTAACTCCATTCAAATCCTCCAGCCATTTCTGCTGAAGAGCCCATCCCCTCAAGAGTAAGAAGACTGATAGATCTCCTTTTCTGTAATAAATCTCACTTATCAGCTATAATGTGGTGACATTTCAAGCCTGGCTATTCTCTCAACACACAAGTACACAGCAGGTTGTGGTGCCAAGTCTCTTCCAGGCATATCATTGAAGATAAGGGCAGGTAAAAGTCCCCTGTCATTTGGATGCAGGAGTGAGCTCCCCTTCTCAGTTATCTCCAAGACAATCTGCAACATTGTGCCAGACATGGTTTAGTGTGAGTCCTGGAGACCTTCAAGAATGGAGATCTCACAGCCTCTCTGGCCACCTGTTCTGGTGCTGCACCGCACTCTTAGTGCACATCTCTTTCCAAATACCTAACCTGAATCTCCCAAGCTGCTTTTGCACCCATTGTCCCCCGTTAGGCTGCCTGATGCTGTTGAGAAGTGCTTGGCTCTATCATCTTTGCAAGCCCTGTCCAAGAAGCTGTAGTTATTTGATGCTGCCATTCAAACCTGAATCCTGCTGGCTGTTAGGATGCAGGGTATTTGGATTCCCTGAAACACTGGGCTGACACTGCTAGTAAAGAGAATGTTGTCACCACATGAAACCATAAAGTGATCCACAGACTTCCTTGGACCAGTTTCTGTCCAGGCATTTGTCCCTCCAATGGGGATCCTTGACCATTCACAACTGATTTCGTAAGGTTAAGATGATGAAGGTGGACCAGATGGCAACCACTGCTGTACTTATCAATGCGTGAAGGACACCTCACAACTCAGCTAGCAAGGTAATACATCTCACCATAATTTTTTGGTATCTTTCCTTTCTATCTGCAGACTCCCTACACGCTCTGGCCATCTAGTTTGCTGAAAATCCTGTCTCATGGGGAGCTGGACAGCTTTTGCTGTTGAAAAATGCCAATTTTTGAGGTTTACCTAGTCCAAAGTAGAATCTCTGTTAGATCAGGCTCTTTTCTCTTAGAAAAGATGAACAATTTCTACAATTTTGCCAGTGGACCACAGGGAACCATTGTCCCAAAATTTTGCAAATACAAAATGGAGATTATGATCCCTGGGGTGATTGGCAGGAAACTTCACTGCTTTTCAAGGGCCTTCCTGTCCCTGAAATGGAAAGAGGAATGCTGCCCTGTAGGTCCCTGTTTGCAATGTACTCAGAAATTCTTGAATACCTGGCACTAGACACACTGTATTATCTCCTACTTCATCTCCTGTGTCTAAAGCTGGCGACCTGGCAAGAAGGAATTATTCCTGATTTGTGCAGTCCAGAAAACAGCCTGTTAGGAAGATTTGCAAGTCACATCTCCCTCCTCAGTGTCATCTCCCACCCCATTGATAGTGATGATGAAACCTGGGCTCTCCATCCTGGGATTAGCTGGCAAACCCAAACCAGGAACGAGTCAGTTACTCACTGCCTGCTGTTCTGGGACCAGCTCCAAGGGTTGCTCACTGCCTATTGCCATCACACTCGATGTGCTCCCCAAGACACCACTACCTCAGCCACTATTGCAGAGAACCCACAGGCCATGCCCAATGCTGCCCATTCCACCCACACCTAGGGACCAGCAGGGAGACTGGATGACACTGGTGAGCCCAAGAGAGATCAGTCCTTCTGCAATATTTTCAACACAGGAGAATATTCTGGTTTCTTCATGTCTCCCATCCCAAAGCCCATGTGGCAGTGGAGATGGAGTGGACTTTAGGACACTGATATTTCCCTACTGTTCTACAGTAGGTCCTGTTGGAGGTGTTGGGGAAAAAGAAAGAAAAGTCTAACTGAATTTACCAAGTGCCTCTTCCCAGCACAGTTTCCAGTCCAATTCAGTTTCCCGGTGTTGTCTTCTGCATATTTTATCCACTAACAGATTTGCATAGATTTAAATACAAGACAGAGCTGCAGGCACCATCAAAAGAGGCTAGAGAGGAAAGTGCAGGAGAAGATTGTCTTTTTCCTTTCAGCTTATGGAAGATGCCACTATGAGAGCTCAGAGAAGGGGCATTGCCAGGCAGGAGCTATGTCAGAGGGTGAGGGTCTCCTCACCTGAGCCAGCACTGCTTGGAGGGACAGACAGGAGGTACGAGAGGCTTCTGCCCTTAGGGTCAAGCATCTGAGATGATCAGGGCAGGGATTGGCACTGGTAATGCTGGGGTAGAGCATTTAGCAACCTCAGCCTGTGCCAGTACCACCTGACAGAGCAGGATGTCAGCTCCAAACCTGCTACACAGCATCTCTCCAGAGAGGAAAAATCCCTGGGATTTTCTCTGCAAAGAGTTTTCATGGTGAAAGGGGCCATTCCCCGGGAAGTCTCTGCATAGATACAGGTACATAACACAATCCCTTAAATGCATGCTTGACAAAGAGAAGCACCGTGTGAGATGATCAAATCCCCAATGTACCTGCGGGAAGTGGGGACTATATCCTGCTCACCAGAGCTGTGAAACATATTCACCTGTTGCAGGAATTAATCCTATTTTTTTTACTAACAGAAAGTGGCAGAGCTGTGCACATGGAAATCCTGTCTGAAATGAATCCCTGATAAAAGAGGAAGACAAGTTAAAAGGTGAGTTTTACTGCCTACCAAGGCTTTAGGTTTCTAAAGGGTCTCTTGTAGAATTACTGTATTAGCAGCTGGCTGTTACAGGGATAGATATCAAACTGCTATGCACAGCAAGAAAAAGCATGGAAGCTTTGAGATGGAAAAGAAATGCATGGAAAAAAAAGAAGCAGAAGAGGGCAAGAAGGGGAAAGACGAGAAGCAATGATGTGCAGAGGGGAGCGTGGTTGATAAATGATGGAGATAGTGGAAGGTGGGTGAAGAAGAGAGCAATGAGCAGTAGCATAAGGAGAAAAAAGAAAGATAAAAAGAAGAGGAGAAAGGGAAAGAAGAGATAAATGAGGGCAAAGACCAACTCATCATTTCGCAATTCCACCCCGGTGGAGAGGAAAATTGATGTCGGGAGCTTTTTTATGGCCAACCTCCTGGGCATGGGACAAAAGACAAGTTATTACCCAACCCCAGGTCAGGTCTGTAGCCTGCCAGCTGCTTAGACACATTCAGAGAGCCCACAAGAGCCATAAATCAAGGGGGGCAAAGAGATCACAGAGAGGCTGAGACCAGGCACAGAGCAGTGGTAAGCTCAGCAAATGCAATATAATCACAGGAGAGGAGCAAGCCCAGGAGCAACATGAGTTGATGAGGAGTGCCAAGTCCAAAAGGGCTTTGCTCATCTCTCCTTCATGCCATTCGTAAGGACAGCGCTTCCCCAGACATGTAAGTCCCCCTGCCTTTCCTCATGATGTCTCTTCCTATTGATTTTCAGACTCTGAATACCATTTATTTTTGCTTGCTTGATTCACTCATTCATTGAATAAAGGCATCATCACTATTATTATTATTATCCCCGTCATCGGGCTCCTCATCACACATTATATTATTTGCATTGCAGAGCTGGAAGATTTCAGGTTGAGGCAGGAAATTTGTGCGAGTTGTTATTACTGCAATCAGATGAAGTGAGAATTGGATCAGTGAAGGCTGCCAGAGCGCAGCTCCCAGCAGGACACAGCGGCTCTACCCAATCAGGAGAAGCTGCCGTTTTATTGCGCGGGTCCTGCCTGCAATTTCAGACTTGCCTTTGGTGTCCCATCTCTTCCTCCCATCCCAGCACCCAGCTCCCCTGGATGCCAGCAGAGAATGGGGAAACAGCATCGGTACAGGAGGACGAGGAATCAGAAAAGACTTGGCAAGATTGCACATTATCTGCCTTGCTGATGGTATTTATTAGACAACAGAAAATAGCTATTTTACCATCTGCCTTGTAAAAAAAATAAAAATCCTCATTAAATTAATGGAATGTGCAGCTGCTGAACAGAGTGTTCCTCTCCCTGACACCTCCCGAGCAGCCCAGCCCTTGCTGGAGAATCAGTCTGCCAAAAGTAGCTGAGGCTAACTTGGGCTCCTGTGGTGGGAGAGGACAGACAGATGGACAGACAGCTTCCTGCTCCTCCCAGCCCTGGCACTCCTGTGGGGGACCTATGGGTGCCCTGTTTGCCACACATGGGATGCAAAGGCTACCTTGCTCGCTGTGTTATAGAGCAGAGGGCTTGTCCCCTTTCTGCAAACACCCCTGCAGGGTCTCAGCTTGCCAAGGGAACTGGACAAGTCTGCTCAGCAGGCTGCACACACCTTTTGACTAAGCAGAGTGTGATCCAGACTTCAGGTTGAGGAGGTCAGAGTTGCCCATTGCACTATGTTGGGTACAGCGGGATTCAGGGTCAAGTAAAGTTGTAATTTCTATGCCTCCACCATCTCAATCAATGTGAACTAGTCAATCCAACCTTATCATTCACATCTACATGTCAAAGTGTGATCTGAGTTGGTGCTTGCCCCATGGACACATTCAGCTGAGATCGCACAACCACAAAAGCCTCAAGACTGGCTGACTGTATAACCCAGAGGAGCTCCTACACATCAGCCTTCATTTTGGCTGAGAAGAGACCATCAATCATGAACCAAATGCTTGCTCATTCCCAGCTACACAGGAGCACCATAAACCAAAGATCCTGGAGGATTTTAATGATGTTAATGGAGCTAAGAGAATGGCAACCAGTGTTACCAATTAATTTCTACTTGGCACTGAACAACACTGAAGGGCTTTAAGCAAACCTTTCCTTACTGTATCTGGTGGAGCATAAGGTGTGTTTGATGGAGAAGTGGTTGCCAAAATCCCATATTACACACAGCTTTGAGGAGCAGGTCCACCAGTTTGCATCACCAAGGTCTACCAAAGGTACCAGATGCCACAACACACTACCTTAGCTAACATACTCATTGCCTCACCACCTCACCCCAAGTATGCCTAGGACTTCACTAAGGAAATAAAACCCTTTGTTTGATGTCTCAGCACTGACAATGTTTCAGCATTGCTGTAGTATAATCCACATTTAATCCTCACTTGCATTTTCTGCTGCTAACCCCTCTACTAATGCAGGGGAGTTCCCAGTGCCTGCACTGCTCCCCTGAAGGTGAAACCTCTACTTTGTGGTCCTCTCCTCCCCTTGCTAGGAGGCTTTTCTATATAGATTTTTCACCTAGATTTTTACCTGTCTTTTGCAGGAAATTTGTTCCCTTAAACTTTCTCCTTTAGAAGTTACAAAGCAATTGTGAAAAGCTAACCTCAGGAGATGGGTCTGGCTGCATACCGCTCATTTCCACTGTGCCTATGGAGGAAGCAGGAGATGGCCTTTCAAATTTCAGCATGCAAAGGAAAGTTACAGGACTACAGCATGTCGAATCACTTCATGCCGAAATAAATCCTGACATAATAAGCCCTAATACCGCCAAAGAAACTATTACAGTCAGTCACAAAAATAATCCACATTGAAAAATCAGTGAAAATACCTCTCCCCAGTGGAATAACATGGCTCCAGAGGATCAGTTCCAGTCAAAGACGATAATTTCACGTTTACCCAACAGATGAGGGCAGCTCCAACAGACAAACGTTTGTTGCCAAAAAAATTGCTGCTTTTGCCACTTCCCATCAAAGTCTTGCTTTTAAAACCAATGAGTAAGAACCAAAGGGAAGACCACGAAAGGCAGAGATCAAACCCAAGCCCAGAAGGATGTTGTGGCTGTCTCTTATGCCATTGCTTTCAGTCCTATCGATCCTTAATTAGCGGCAGTAAGGGCAAAACACCAACCTGATTGCTTCACAAGCACAGATTTCCCAGTTTTCAGAGGTCAATGGCAAAATTGCTCCCAGTCTTTCTTTGAGTTGCCACTGGTCTCAGGGATTTGTAGGCAGAATTGTGTCTTGAAGTCACCGACTTCATCTGTTGCACCAGTTGGTTGACTGTGCAGGGTTGCAGATGTCTTTGCACACGGGGATCCTGACGGAGCAGTACATAGATCCTGACCAAGTGGTGTGTGCACACTGCCTTGGCCAGTCTTGATAGCGCCTCTTTCTTAGAGGAACCTGTGAGACTGGGTCACCAGGATGTTGTGCTTCCCTGTGGAGTGGCTCACAGGGTTGTCTTAAAAAGCAAGTTAATCAAAAAGACACTGCAGAGTCAAAAAAACCACTGGGGCAGGCTTTTTTTTTTTCCTTGGAAAAAAACATTTGTTTTCTTAGAAAAAAAGTAATCTAGCTTCCATTTATAATTAAATAAATAAATACACACCCCTCCCGACAAAAAAAACCAAAACCAAACTAGT
>JANHGN010007616.1:31326-160094 GCA_024605025.1 Megaceryle maxima | reverse complement strand
CTCCACAGCGCTCGCCGAGCCGCCCTCCGCCTCGCCCATCGCCGCGCCGCGCCGCGCCGCCGCCCGCAGCGGCTCCTGCCGGCCGGGAGGAGGGGGTGGCGGGCCGCGAGCCGTTCCTCGGGCGGGGCCAGACGGGGAACGGCCCTTGGCGGCCTCTCCTGGAGCACGGGCAGGTGTCGGGCGGGGGTTGCCTCAGGTTAGGGCCGTACAGCTGTCAGAGCGGCGGAGGCGTGAGCAGGGAGCGGAGCCTGGCCCCTCAAGTGCCTCCAAGAAGTTTCTCATCGACCCTTGTCAAGCTTTAGGGTCAATCACTTGGGGCGGTCACGGAGGCTGCGTGACATCACCATCCCAAGGAGCCTCCGTGGGCCTGTTGTTCTCCATTTGGGATTGCCAGAGGGTTGGGAAGGTGGCACTAGTGGTGTCCCTAATAAGAGTTCTTCATCCACTGTGCAAAAAGCCAATCCACATGCTGAGTCCAGAGATTTGTTTTTATTTCTGTTTATCAGAAGTAAGAGTGCCGGGCATTTAACACCAGCCAGCACACCCGACATTGCCAGGTACACAATATTTACAATACCAAAGTATTTATAATGGCATGAGACACTTCATTGGTCATGTTTCCCTATCCATCCTACAACATCCATCCTTCAACATCCCTATGTGTTCTATCTAATGATTAAAACATTTAGGGAAGGTTCCCTAATTAGCATGCTCAATTTTACCTTGGATGTGTGTATATTAGCGTTATAATTACCCGGTTAGTTTAGGATACACAGTTGGCTCATCTTTGGTCCAGAAGTTATGTATTTTGTTATTTTATTTCTATGTCAGCAACAGCAAAAGAACACATAGAGACACATTGTTTTGTTTCACATCCTATTCAAGGTTAGGTTCTTTCTGGGATGTCTCAACCATGAAACTCAACTCAAGTCAGCTCAACTGAAACTTCCTGATAAATTTTTAGCTTTGTTCTTTTGACATCACCATGAGGTCAGAGCGGGACCTGAGGCTTGGCCCTGCTGCTGGGGAAGCCACAGCAACCCCAGAACTCACCCTCCTGGCCCATCCTTCACTGGCATAAGGAGCTGCTAAGGTGGAAAAAGTCCTGAGTACTGTGCTGGGGAAAGGTCCCAAGTACTGCAAAACCCCCCAGACCTCTTGTCCTTGTTACAAGAGGATCATTTTCTATCAACCCATTGTTGATGCATAACAAATAACAGCACCTGGCATGTTTAAAAAATGCAGAACCCACCAGTTCTGCCCATCATTTAAAGTGTAAAAAACCATTTTGTTTGGGAAGGAAGAGAATGTATCATTCCCTCATTGACAGGGTTTGGTTTTTTTACCTTGTTAAGTATAATTAGACACACAGGCATGAAATGGGACTTCTGTTGCTTAGGTGATCAGATTTTCCTATTGCTCACTCCTCACTTGAAATTTTAATCCTTTTTGTGACATGAAAATTATTTCAATAGCAAATAACACTGACATCATACGCAAAGAACGACTGTTTTGAGTGAATAATAAAACAGTGGGGGCAAAAACTCACAAGCAAAGAGACATTATTTTCATGTAAATTAGCTAAATAATGAAAAGCAAGAAGGGAAAGATGCAATTTTATGAAAAGGAAAACTTTCTATGCCTTCAATACCCACTCGACTCAGATCATTCTTTGGGGCTTGATGTAATGCTTATACCCAAACCAGATTAATCTAATATTAATTAAACATTTGAAATGAGTTAACACCAAAACCTCACGTGTGAGGAAGTTTGGTGGTGCAGACCCTGGGTAGGGCTGCCTGGATACAAATCCTCATTTCCAGTGAGATTCAGGCCAGCCTCTCGAAATGGAAAGGAGTGTCTGGCTCCAGTCTGGTTTTAGATGCTATTGGAATTCCCCAGGAATAACTGTTTCTGTGAGAGCTCTGTTCAATGTAACAGAGATCTTGTTGGAATGACTTTTCTGCATCAAGACTACAGGAATCTCCAGAAATATTTCTCCTTCCTACTGTTGCCTCTGTGCTGATGTCCTGGTTGTCCTGGACCTGCTTTTACACAGCCCAGGCTTCACACTATCCTCATTTTAAGCCAAAATTATCTATCTACAAGATTTTGCCAATCTTGAGTACAAATCTGGATGCTTTCCCAGTTAGATTCATCCTTAAACCCAGTATAGAGCTCAGACCCGTTCAATTTTCCCCTGTTTAGTTGATCTATCCTGCTGCCTGGTATTAGATTGCTACTGAAAGAGAGGGTTATGATTTCCTGTGTGACTGCACAGCAGAAATAAATGAGTTCCTGAACAACTAAACTCCCATTTTCACACACATTTCTAGACACAGAAAAATGAAGGAAGAAAGCAAAGTAAATAAATGGCAAGAGAACAAAAAATGTTCCCCTATTGAATAGTTTTCAAAGTTTTGCAGGGATATAGTTTGGGTTTGTTTGGTTTTTGTTGTTGTATTTTTGTTTGTGTGTTTTGTTGTTTTGTTTTGGTTGTTGTTTGGTTTTTGTTTTGGTTTTATATTATTATTTTAAGTCTGTGTGAAGCGGACTTAGAAATAAGCGAGTGAGCTTCAGCATTCTCATCTGTCACATTATTCTTCTGCTCAAGAACTATCATCAAGAGGGAATAACAATGTCAGCTCAGATAGCAATTTTTATGTCATTAAATTCTGATGACTAAAAAAAGTAGCATGTGGAACAGAATGTGAAGAAAACATATGGCCACCTCTGAAAGTACAATAGCATATGAAAATAATTTAATTTGGTGGAGTAATGTTAATTCAACAGGAAGAGTATATGCATAAACTGGCTGCTATTTTGTTTCAATCACAAATAATTACATTTCCCTATGTCTAAATTTCCTTGTCTCTTTCAGTGCCTCTAGGAAACATATGGGAGCCTATAATAATGCCACATGCAGCCTCCACCTGCATTCTGACCAGAGTTAGATGTTCCTCACTTTAAATTTTAGAGTCTCACTGAACAGATTTTTCAGATTCTGAGAATTTTATCCTCTTCTTGTTCAGATTTAAATCTTTTGGTTTTAAGCAGATATCAGCTGTGTAAAACATGCACAGTTTTGTTCCTCTCTTTTTATTCCCACTCTTTACACTCCTTTCAGCCTTAGAGAACCCAGCTGCTTATTACATCAACTAAGAGTGCTCAGCCCTTTGCTGGATCAGGTCCTGTCCCCCCTGGAGAGACAATAATTATTTTTTTTTCCATAAGAATTCATAAGACATTGCAACCACTGAGAAATCTGCCTAGCATTTGGTGTTCTCTCAAGAAACGTTGGATTTCTGGGATAAGCAATATGGCTCCAACTATTTCTGTCGTTATTTTAGAACACCATGTGTTAGTGCCTTTAACAAAGTAAAAACTTCATTCCGAATCCTGGATAATTTTTGATGTGCCACATGAACAGTTGTAAAATACTATCTGCTGCAAACTTGTACCTTAAACCAAATCACTCAGCCTTTGTTGGTGGTTTTTAGTACTTCTTTGGTACAGAATCTAACAGATTTTTTTTTTCCTATATAAGTGAATTAAACCTCCTGAGACCCCCAGAGAGCATTATCAGCTTTATTCTACAGAAACTGAGAAGTGCTGCAGTTTGCTGGAGACCCTGGGCAGGGATCCCTGCTAAAGCTGATGGATGTGCTCAGCCGTCACTGCCACCTGACGCCGAGTGTGTGTCACCAGCCATAGCTGCGTTTAGTTTCTGATGAACAGGGTAATTATCTTCTCTATGATGCTATTTTCTTTGCATACCTAGTTTTCATATGCATGAGTACATACATAGTCCTGCACCAAATTATTCTCAGGTCCATAAATCCCCCTACAAGATAAGTAATCTCAATGCCTTGCTGTATTCGCTATTTCCAAATATAATATCCTTCCTGACTGATAAGGACCTGCTGAAAAGAGGAGTTCTGATCTCATTTGCAAGCACTAGCCATACTTTCAATATCCTTTCTTTCAGCATGAAATTTAGGGGAAGTTTCACTTTAACACAGCTGCAGGGCTAATTGTCCAAAAGTTGGGTGTTAATAATTTTGCATATCTTGCAATGGAGATAGTTTGATAGAGACGTGCTTTCTCCCCATTAAACTCATCAATAAGACAAGAAGAACCAAAGATAAATCTATTGGTTGTTAGACTCTTATCCCACAGCCCTTTAGAGCAGCATCGCCTCTTCTGGTGGTCAGCAGGGAGATATTTCCCAGCTTTCTCCCAATTCTTAGTGAAAAAGTGTGTTTGATTATTTTAAACAAGAGCATTGAATGGGGATTTCACTCTCTGATCTGGGCTGCATGGTTTCTTACAGGGCCAAAACCATGGAATCTAATTCAAAATAAAGGGAGGAGGGGGTGTGAAGCAGTAAAGAAGTGGGAAGCAGCTGTCAAGCAGAGGATACTTTCTGTTTGCTGAGACATATGTTCTTGAACTGAACTTTTCCCTTGTGTGCTCATTCTCCCAGCAGAGAGAGGCTACATATGAGAAGGGCATCAGATGGCAAGCCTTAGAAAAATAGATTGAAAAGAGTGCAAATAATCATCTCGAGGCATGCACAGAGGCTTTCATTACTGCTGCTGCTACACTTCAAAATCTCCCAGTGCAAAGTGAGGACTGGGGAAGGAAAAACCATCTTACTGACTTTTCAGTTTAATAAATCCATCATATCCCAGGCTTACAGAGAAGCATAGAGGAGGAACAGTGGGTTTAGAATAAACCAGTTGAAGGTGAGCACAAGTATCAGTTCATGAATCCCTGGCTATCCCAAGCCAACATCAGAAGACTACAGCATGTTTTATGACGGTGATTTTTGTTGATAGTGCCTAAAGTGCCTGCCAGACTAAACTCACACTAGCCCAGCTGGTCAGTATAAATCCAGAAGGGATTCCAACCCTTGACAGTTTCAATGCTCTGATCAGGAATATTCAGATCATAATTTTCTTTTCTGGGGCATATTCAGAGATTTTATTTTTTTTAAAAAAAAAAATGTGGTGTAAAAAAAAAAAAAAAAAAAAAAAAAAAAAGAGCTGGCATAAACAGAAAGGATCTCCAGAAGGGAAGCAGGCAAGCCCTAAACCTGACTAGCTGACATTAAAATGACAACCACCCTCAGCCTTGTGCTGTGGTGGAGGGTGGTAGCAAGTTTTCATTAAGTACTTGGACTCCTTTAAGTGCACACAAATCTTGACAGAACTGTGCAAATCAGGGGGTTGGGAGAATTGTTTGGGGCCCTTTTTTTTGCATTTCAACGTTGACTACCTGAGGGTATTCACAAGGACCCCCTCAGCAGCAGCATCCTTTAGACTACAACATCTGGGTGATGTTTAAGTTTCCTTCCTGGGATGGACCCTCTGCATTGGCAAACGATGATGTGTTAGGAACAAACTGTGGCTGCAGCCAGCCAGGCAATGCTGCTGTTACAGAAAGCTGTGAAAGCAAGAAGTTAGTTTGAAATTTGGCTTGCAATGGTGATAAGTCAATGGCACCATCCAGGCATAAGCCAAATAACTTGTCAAAGAACGTCTGAACTTGTCTGATTTGTAGAAATCTGTCTCTAGATTCAGCACATCTTGAAAAGAGAGTCCACAAAGTGTTAGTAACAGGAGCTCTTTTCCTAATTAGTCATGGAAAACAGGCCTGTCCCGTCTCCTGTTTTGTTTTACAAACACTTCTGTTTTGATTCCAGAAATTCAAGCCTGCATTTGATGTACAGAAGGAAAGCAGAGCTCTATAATTCTGGGTTTATCATCATGTGCTAAGGATGTAATTACTCACAGGAGGGAATGCTTGATAAGCAACATATTTGATGATTTACCTGTTGAACAAAATTAATCTCTGGGTGCCTAGTGAAGGTCACCACATGGAGAAGAAATTGGATTCTTCAGTATATTTGCAGTGGTTCTACTGTCAGGAGATGCTCTTAACATGGGTCAGTTTGCCCTCAGCCAGACAGATGCCACTGTCTTGGATCAAGAACAACTTCAACTGGTGTTGCCTAAAGTCTCTGAGTTTTGTCCTTCACCATTTTCACACCACTATCCTAAATCAGACAGACTGCAAAAAAAACCCCAACAACAACAAAAAACCCCAGCTGCCTTATACTTAAGTGTTAAACAAGTGGGAAAAAGTCCATTGTTTTCATTATTTTCACCTTCATGGTGGAATTTCATACAGACCATATTTTTGTTTCTATTTATTTGGCAATTTGGAAGACACCTGTAAGAGGAGACAGGAGACAGTTGGTTACTATATTTCAGTACTGCGACTCTTACTTTTGTTGCTGCAATTTACAGCACATATTTCAAAGCCAATTATTCCCTCTAAAACAGCACAAAAATGCCAAAGTGACTATGTCAGTAATTTAAAGTATTTGGATTAGATCTGAAGCATGGAAGTGTTTCCATCTTCATAGCCAACGAAATGTCAGTTTTCACCATGTATGTGCCTAGGGTGTCTCAGGAGGAAAAGAAAACAGCCCTCAAATAAATAAACAGATTTAAAGAAAGGCTGCAGACAACACTGTCATGACTGACATGGCTGTATAAAAATATAAATATACATACATAAAAATCTGTTCCTTTAAAAAGAAACAGATACAGCTCACAATATTACCAAGGTAATGCGTGCAATTCTTTTTGTTATGGGCTGATGCACTTAACCATATTTTGTTTTCAGATTCAGCAGGCAGGACTTTAGGTCAGGGCACTGCTGCTTGTACACCACAACTCAGTGCTTTTATAAACTGTCCAGAGATGACAGAAGTTGATGTAAAAGTCAATGATGCCAATGAGCTATTGCTTAAGAGGTTTGGCAAATTCAGGACCATTACCTTCGTGAGAGACTTCATGGCATAACCCTGGCCACCGGAGCAACAGTTCTCTACTGCCCTCCAAATTTCTAATTCCTGTCTTCTGCACTGTTTCCTACCAGGAGCACCACAGAGTTAAACTCTGGTGTTGGAGGAATTCAGAGAGGATCGCTACAGGCTGACTTGGCCAATGTGCTCCACTGCTTTGCTAAGATCACTGTCCATTTCTCATTTTCTGGTCTTGTTTTATCCCTTATTTATTTTGCTCAGTAGGTTCTACCCCAAAGTTGCAATTTCAAGCCAGCAGAAGTGAGCGTTCACTCCAAACCCCAGCTCAGGTTCCTGTCAGAATGTGTTCTTTGCTGGGTCAGGCCTGTACACAGTTTTGCATCTATATCATAATTCCCATCTGAACACATATGTCAGTGTATTCTTAGGCCAGCTGTGATACACAGACCTCTGATTTAGAATAACCTCTTTTTTTTTTTTTTCTGGCATGGAAGTAACTGAAAACTTGCACATTTAAATAGATTTTTCTTTTTCTTTTGGCATTTTTGGAATAAACTTCCTCCTTTGGCATAAAGGATAGCAGCCAAAACACTCCTCATTCTTCAACTGCATCAGTTGCTTAAAGTAAGGATCTCACTGTCACACGAATCCTATGGCAGGGCAACCTGAGGGACCTAAATTGAATGAGAATTACATGAAATTGAAAGAGAGCAGATGCCATTGTAAGTGATGGCAGGGCAGAGCTATTACTCTCATCTCCTTTGCATAATCACGTTAACGACAAAGCCCCTTAGCACATTTCACAGCTTTTCCCAGCAAGCTGTGACCATGAGCTTTTTGCAAAGAGACAGAGCTTCTCCTCCTACTCTGGATTTCTCAATTGCCTCAGCCACTCATGCTGATTTTATGCTCCTTGATACAATATCAGAGTTAAAAAGGAGCAGATTTAAGCGATTTTCTAAATGGTAGGAAGGCTCTGATTTCTTTCATAGTAGATAACATCAGCATTTAACTATGTGACAAATTTATAAAGAATATTTCTATTTGATTTTATCCTGTGTGTTGAGGGGCATACTTTTAAAAGCTCACTAACTATGTCTTTGTAGATTGGAACAGGAAGGTGAGGCAGGAGAAACTGACACTCCTGGTGACACACGTGGTGCTTTGGCTGGCTTTGGATCCCACCTACACTTCCTGGTGCTACTGAGTCATCCTCCAGTCCATGTAAGAGTCATCAATATCTCTTGCTCTCATCCTGTCCTTAAAACCATCTTCTGCTGATGATCTGAATTACTCACACTTTTCTTACATTCCCATTAGAAAAGGACCTTCACTGTCCAAAAGAAATGCTGATACAGAATGTACCAGTGTCTAGGAGGGTCCTTCTCCTGGCTTCAGAAGACTTTAGATCAGCCCTCAGGAAGCCATTTGGAGTGGGGGATAGAGAGGTAGCATTTGCTACAGATTGTCCTCTTGGAGTTGGAGAAAGAATTTAAGAATATCCTAGGGAATGTCAGAGCTCTGTGGTTCCCCTACCACTTTACACCCATCTGTGAATCTTGGGCCCTGGAGGTCTTTTAGCACACTAGAGATGCTACTGCATGGTCAAAAGAATTAGGGATGATAAAAATCCTCCTGTGTTCTATTCTTTCTTCACTGACTACTTTTCAGATTTGCCAAGGTGTCTCAATCTGACTGGACGGGTAGAGGCAAAGCTGACCCTTCATTCACACAACATGCGTGCATTTGTTAACTACCGATGTCATTCTGATCGAGGAATGATTTGTTAACTTGCATGTCTCAAATCAAGTATCTGTGCAATTTGTATTTCAGGGACTGTGAAGGAAAATTTGATGGGTTTAATTTATATTTGCCAAACTTACTATACCACAGAGTTAACTCCAAGTATTTCAGAACACAGCTCTTTTCCCAGCTCCCCTTGCTGCTATGTTATCAAAACCTAAGAAAAAATAGAAAATTCTTTTTGCAGCAACTTCAGAGACACTAAGTTAGGCCCTGAGTTGATTAGCAGTCCTGAGATAGCAATTACTCATTCACATTATATTTCTGACTTTCACAAGTTTTTTGATTCACCGTGAAAGTTCATTTGGAATCCATAAGCATCTTGCCATATAATAGAGTGCAGTGTACATTAAGAAAATAATAGGAAATAAAATGAAATCCCTTTTACCTTAACAGTAGGAAATTTGGGGCTCAGGTGAACTATAATAGGTCCTATTAACATTGCACACCAGAATACTGAATTGTTCATGCGCTAATAATAAATATTTACAAGATTAAAAGGATGGCTTTATTCCCAGTGTTTTATTTCCCCTCCCTGGAAGCTATTACCTGAAGTGCTCTCTACTTTTGGTGGTGTTAAACACAATCATCACAATTTTTCATTTGAATGACTAAGTCTCCACTAGAAAACATTTACAAATGTGGGAAGTTTAGAAGAAAACTTGCATCTATCGGTGGTTTGTTTGGTGCTCTTAAAGGAAGTTGTGTGACCTTAGAAGAACCACCTGACCTTGAACAGAAGGCAAAATCATCTAAGTCTACTGAGTGCGAGAACCTTCAACCAGCTGAGTTTCTCAGAAATTCCCTTCTATGCTGGCCTTCCTCATGCTGTCATTTTCCCCTATATCTGATTCTCCTGTTCTCCTTTTTTTTTTATTAGCCTGAAGAGCAAATGGTCAATAGCCAAAGGAGAGAAAGACCTAAAATGAGAGGTGGAAAATACACTATTTGCAGCAAATTAAAGATGCTGGGTTATTCACTGCATTTGTTAAATGATCCCCTTTAGACTAGTCTCAATTGTGGGTTTATGGGAAGGATTTTCATCAGTGAAAGTCATAGAAACACAGATGGAGAGTTAGCCCTGGGTCTAACATGACTGCTGTTGTTACACAGCTGCCAAGCTTCCATCCCCAGAGGTGATTTTGATGATATTCTCATTTCAGAAGTTCTAGTCTTGCATGGACAATATTTAATCTGCCACTGCCTTTCTGAGTGTCCAGCTGTGATGATCTGTGGTGGCTTTGGGCACAGCAAGGAAAGTGAAAGTTTCTCCCCATTTTGTGTATAGCAGTTTCTAAAGCTGTTCTAAAGAGGCTTGCTACTACATACGTGTAACTCTTACCACTGAAGGGGAGCCCGACCTGAATATTTTCCATGATCAAAGGTGGGATGAAACAGGAATCTTTCCACCAGAAAATAACCTCACATTTAAGGTGTGTAGGTGTTTATGTACACATGTGCAGAAGTGTGCTTTACCTTCAACACAAGTGGGGAAGTTGGGAAGAGCTGGTGGGTTTTCATCTCTATCTACAGTCTGTTCTGGAAGAGACACCCAAGAACATAATAGCTGCATTCACCACTTTGAATCTGTAAAGTTCTTCTTCTTGGATTAACTTAGTTGACTTGTTAAAAAAATATATTCTTATCTCATTTTCCACTTTATCTTTTATTGCTGCAATTCATATCTGTATATTACCTTATCTCTGGTCCCTGATGGGATTGTTTCTAATTTGTTCAAATTCAGAACAGTTTCAGTTGGCTCTCACTGTGAACAAGGTGAGCTCATGCAAAATTGTGCTCTTCTAATCAGTTTTATTAGATGGGATTGCTGATTAGGTGTCTTCATCCTCGCCTTCCAGACCAATTTCTGAAATGAATTCTGACAAGGGCTGTTTGAAGCTCCTGATTTTAATACGGGAAATATTCAGGGTCATAATAGAAAGTTTGTTGACATATTTCTAGAAAACGCCAATCACAAATTTACTGGAACGATGCGTACGCAGTGCGTGCTGCTTACTCTTTAGTTACCAGCAGATAGTACTTTAAACAACAGGCAAATAAACGGGGTGATGATGGTGGTGATGATGGTGATCACTTGTTTTATGACACTGGACTAAATCGACTCAGTTCAGCTGCTGGAACTACTCCTGCTGTCCAGTGGTGCAGAGATGCTGCATCCCTACGGCAGTGTAATTTGTACCACGTAGCTACTTGTTTTGCACAATGCTTTTTCTGTTTATCCTCTGTTTATTCCTTACAGGTGGATCTAATTCAAATCTTCAGAGTTAGATATTGGCTCTTTTGTGAAGTTTCATGTCCAGTTCCAGAGAAAAGATTGCAAAACACCTTTCCACATGCGTGAGATGGAAACCTTCCCTGTAGGCAGCACTGGGAGCAATTTCATTTCAGTGAATTCACAATAGGGCAAGTTGTCCAAGAGGTTTAAATTGCCATATTCCTAAAACATATAAGAAGACAAGACGATAAAAATTGTTAAAGCCCTGTTAAGAGGCAGTATTAATATCTATGATACATCCTAATATAAAAACTTCTGTCACCAAACCCTACATTTTAATTTTTGCTCTGGAACAAAAATTGCTATTTACACTGCAAAATATGGCTGATCTTTGCAGATAATGCCATCTGAAAAGTTTGTGACCTATTGTCACAAGAGGACAGATGAGAGAAAAAGCTTTTCATTATGAGTATTAACTGCATTGTGAGTTTGATTTTTTTCCTCAATTTACTGTTCAATTGAGCCCTCTGCCAAGACATACTATATTAAAATTGTTTTTCTCTTCAGTTGGTTAATGAAAGGTTATAATTAAGATAAGTGGGATCAAGCATCAGATCTCAAATTGATGTTGTTTGATGGAAGCAGCTGTCTTTTTGCTGCCTTATAGGCTCTGTTGGTGTCAACAACTGGAAACCTGAATGTACTTCAGAATCATCATTAGTCTTTTGTGCATTTGCATTCAGCCTCGGAACGAAAACTCTCTGTAATCCTCGTGGCTCGACCTCGTGGTTACATAGACTTCAGAGCTCACGCATCTTACAAATTCAGGTCATTTTAGGAAATGGAGGCAATCAAAGATTAACACAGACTAATTACTTGGCTTCTTGGTACACTCTGGCAGTTTCTTCCTTTCAAAAATCCAGTGTAACTTTAGGGGCAATTAAGCATAGCTCTGACTTCATGATACAAAACTGTCTTTCTTTTACAAGCAGTCAAGCAGTTAAGTGCAGCCCTGCTGATGATACTGGGTGGTTAGGTACCTGCATTACACCCCCTGAAATTCAATGCATTTTAAAGCTCTCTCAGCACCTCTTTCCTTTCCTTCTGAGACACCATTTCTCTTGTGGCTGAGGAATTAGCACTACCACCACCAATTACATATCTAAAAATTTATTCTGCAATATTCTTGTACAAGACAAAGCAGAGGAGTAATGTTTTCTAGTCTGAATGTTGTGGTTCTCTAATCTTTTCACAGGTTACCCTCCACTCTAAGGACCGTGAAATGTTAAATCAATCCAGGCTGAAGATGTTTTTAGTGCGTCCTGCTATGTGTCTTCAGTCTCTGTCCACTGTGAGTGCATTATAGTCAGCAAATACTGATTTTAAGGGATGAGACTGAAGTGCAAAAGGAAATTGGGGGTACAAATCCAAATGCTTAGTTTTACTGCTTTGGAATCTGGAATTGCCCTCTGGTTTTTATTCTTGCTGGAATAGATTTTAGTCAGGCAGTTTGGGTTTGGACTCAAATTTCTCTAACATCAGAAAAGAGATGATATTCCTCATGCTTAAGTCTACCTCTAAGAAGAAATGCTGGCATGGAGATAACAGATAGTTGGAAGTGTTCAGAGTAAAACTGTTTTAAGAAACAAACAACATGTTTAAAGTGTCTGATCTACAGAAATAAGCAGTTTCAAAAGGGAGCTTGGACTGGGAATTTAGTCTCTGTACAGAGTTTTCTTAAACTTCTCATAAAGCAAAAAGGTACCTTGGGCAGAAAAGAAGCAATTCTGTTGAAGGTCTAGAGGTAGCAGCAGTGATGGTGCTGACTTTAAGCAGCAGGGATGAATTTGCTCAACATCCCTATCACACTTGCAGGGTTAAGTCTTGAAACAGAAGCTGAAAGAGAGGTGCTGGTGTCAACCTTTCTGGCACTAAGTGCAGTAAAAATGATGATTATGTGCTATGTTTCCTTGCTCTAATGAAAACATGTTTTCTGATTTGCTGTGATTTTCTTCTCACCGTAATCTCCCAGGCCTCTGACTCCTGAGGTATAGCTTTTCCTTAGATGTAAATCTGTAACTAAGTTTGCCAGAACTTTTTGTCTGAATACTCTTGTGTTTGTCTGAGCTGTATGTGGAGGGGCACAGTGAGATGAAGAGAAGCAGCCAAGTCACACTGGAGGTAGTCTCCTGCCTAATTTCTGCAGGAGAACAGGCTATTCAGGGAACCATTTAGTGTAAATAATTTCCAGCAATCCATTGGACATCAGGTTTTACTGGGACTATCCCATTCACTTTTAGTCTGTGTCAGCAGCACAATGAGATCCTTTAGGAAATGCCATTGTGGGCTATAATCACAAGTGGAAAATATTTGGTTTCACAGCATGTAAGTGGAAGTGCCTGTGATTGCTGTTTTACATGCAAACCGCTTATTTTCAGTCGTCTTTGTTGCATTAGCAGTCATTTGGAAACAGCCCCTCGAGGTGCTCTGGTTCTGTATCAGCAGGTTGTTCAGTTCTCAATGTTCTCTGTCACCACATCGGCTCCTCACACCTTCCCTGGCTGATGGGTACAGCCAGGACTCTTGTGAATTTGGAGGTGACTGTTGCCCCATCCTTTTCCTGTGGGATGTGGGATGGACAACAGGAGCTGTGTTCCTGCCGTTGCTGTGTGATACTTTATGAAAAAGAGCATCAGATTTTGTTGTAACTGGATTATCTGAGAGCTGCAAGGGTTTTCCAAATGAATGGCCACAAGAGGTGACAAACATGCTTGAAGAAGACTTGTTTTAGGAGGAAGTGTATTGGGAAGAGCGGGATCTGGATTCTGGGTTGTTATTACAAATTATCCCATTGGTAATGGATTGTGTTCCTGGTCCTGCTGGATTGTTACTGGTAGGAAGCCTTTTCTAAAGCACCTTCTCCAGTTCTTACTACAAACAAGTTGTAGAGAACAAGCACTTTACAGGGTTTTAAGATAATACTTAGGATATTAATGCTTAATAAGTAATACTTATAGATTCATAACAGACTAACAGAGAGGCTTCAAAAGTTTCACAGATAAGAATGCCCCAGTCTTTCACCAGTGAACTAATGGAAGAAACCCCATAACTCACTTTTTTAATACCACACTGAATATCCAAATGGGGCAAGGATTCAGGTATTCCCATAGCTCCAATTTCATTCTCTCTCCTCCATTCCTCTGCCCTGATGGTATTTCTGTTTCAGTTGTAACGCCCTGGTGTTATAACAGTGGTGTGTTTGTGATCCTGGTGGGCAGCAAGAAGCAGAACCGGGTAAGTGTGTCTGATTTAGGTGCCCGGAGATAAAAACAAGGAGGAGACTTTGCTCAGGCCTGGCACCTGAGCTCTGATAACAACAACAACCATCAAATCCAAATATTCTTTATTATTCCCTTAATCAGGAAGTTAAGTACCGCTCATTAGGCTTAATGGGCAGTTAACACCACTTATTTTTATTGTGTAGCCTGAGCCTGATAGTTGTTATCTGCATTTACACTGCCACCAGTTCTGGCACAGAACTGCTGGTGATGCTTTGTGGCATCCTCCCATGGATATGAGCTCCTCAGGCCACCTTCCAGAAGAAGAACCAGAAGAAACAGAAGAATCACATTCAAACTGGGGATTTAGTGACACTGGTGAAGACTTTCTACAGATGGCAGTGGACTTTTGATCAGGCTGTTTATAAGGAAGGTGTCTGCAGGTTGGGTGATTTTATTTCCATGATTTTATTTCCAGCCAGAGGGCATTAGGTATTTTTATATATCTTTCTGTGAGCAGGCACAGAATGATCCCTGCTGAGCCATCTACCAGAGACACCACAAATAACAGAGGGGAATCACTTGTGAAGTGGCAAAGCAAAGGGAAAGGGGGAATTTGAGCCTTAGAGCCTCTCACTCGAGAAAAAAAAGGATGAACCTCTCCTCTGTTCCATGAACAACTTGAGAGCTTCCCTTCAGAGCACCTTGCTAGTTCTGATCCTAGTCCTTCCTGTGAGGGGTGGGAGATGTGTCACTGAGCAGGAGGAACCCAAACAAATCTAGACAGTGAGCAGGGGGGTTTGATGCTTGGTCATTTCATTTTTTCCAGGCTTGGTAGGTAGAAGGAAAACCAATGTTCTGTAGCTATTTTAAGTACATGGCTCCCTAAAGGCCAGATGGTTTGAAAATATGCTGAAGGTTACCTGTTACCTGGCTGGTGCTTCCCAGAGCTGACCAGGGACCTGCAGACAAAACATTAGATGGAAAGACTTCCTATTTAAAACAAACAAAAAATCTTTATATATTAAGTCTGTAAACATGGCAGTAGCCTCCATTATATCTTCTGGTGTTGTACTTAATAATTTATCTGTCAAGTCTGAATGTTTTGCAAAGCAACTGTTTATTAGGGTGTTAAAGGCAGAGATGTGTATTTTTTTGGGGGGGGTAGTGAAACCTGGCAAGAACTTTAATCTCAAAAGAAAAAATTGAAGCAAAAATTGGCCATTACTGTTCCTGTTCCTCTTCCAGAGTGAGTCTGAGTTTTATTCCATATTCACGTGGGCGCTTGTATAGAGTACCTGAGTAAGAATTTAATCACACTGCCAATTAATTTGCAAAGAAACTTACTGAAAAATGCTGCTAAGTGCAAGAAGTCTTGGAAATGTAATATAGAAGTTCACCAAGTGGCCATTATTTTTTTTAAATCTGAAGGACTCGAATGTAATCTGACAAATTGATTCTGTAACGAAGCTGCCGTGCTGAATTTCAAGGCCTTGGGCAATGAAGAAAGCCACAATCTTTTGTTTCATTAGACCACTGAGGTAGGATTTATTTGCAAAACTGAATTAAACAGACTAAAAAGCTCTAGTCAAACGCTCCAGCAGGAACTGGAAGATAGGGTATTAGGATCCATATGTATGTATCTATAGCTCTGCTTCCCCAGCAGCTCTGCCTCTGACACACGGGAGAAGGGGCTGCTGGAGTGGATTTAACACTGTCAGCTCTCCTAAAGATCTCCTTACTGTGATTTGTTCTGGGTCCTTCTCACCCTGCTCAACTACTTTACAAGTTCAGGGATTCTGCTCTGGATTACCAGCACCTTTTCCCATCATAATCCTGGAAATATCCTTGTTCTGTCTGCTGGTGATGAGATTGATCCTGCCCTGAGCCCCAGCAAATACAATCAGCTTTAGGAAACATAATTTCTGACTGATAAATCCCTTTTAATCAAGCAATATGAAATGAAGAAGAAATAGTACCTTCTAAATTAAAAAATAAAACCTCCATCAAAGCTGAGGTTTTACCTCAATGTGCAAGAAATGCAAAGAATGAACTGAAGTTTTTATTCCCTCTCAGTTTTTTGGTGGCAAGCGTTCAGATGCTGTGCTGATAAGGGGTGATATAAAATGGTTGCATAACATCAGGGGGGTTAAAGAGAAGGGTGTACAAAGCTGGTACAAAGATGTGTGACTTGTGAGGAAATTTACATTTCTAGACAACACTGCAGAAGGGTTTTGTGTAAAGCCCAATCACCAGGAATTGAGACTCTCAGAAAAACTCTTCAGAAAACATCTTTGAGCAGACCATCATCTGAGCTACTGTGAGCATCCACACGGCTAATTCTTGTAAAGACGACCACTCAGGAGGGAGAGAAGGAGCAAAATGCTCTACTTTAATTTGCTATTCAGCTGCACTAGACTATCAGGATAGACAGATGAAAATTTCTGTGTTTCTGGGGAGGCAATGAGCCTTTGCCTTTGTCCTTTCTGATGCTGAGATAGCTGCTAAATATATATATTTTTTTAAGTAAAAAGTTGTGTGAGACAAGAACTGGGATGTATCTGAGCGAGGAGATGCTGATGCAACAGATCTGATGCTGTCTTTCAACGGCAAACTCAGGATTTTTTTGTAAAGGAGTGAAAGAACTAGAAAGGCTGCCTCACAGTCATGGAAAACACAAACATTTGCATTAGAGGGGACAGAAAACCAGCTGAAAAGATAGGAAAATGCAGATAATAAGGCAGATGATGCCTTCCCAGATCTGAGGGCATTGCCCAGCTCACAGTACTCAAGGGATTTTTTTCACTTCCAAAGCACCCGATGCAGCTACTGCCAGAGAAGGCGGGAGGAGTAAATAGACCTCGGGGGTGATCCGACCTGGCAATTTCCACCTTTCAGAGAGATACAATTAAAGTCCATGCTGAGGCATCAGAGAAAGGGCTGCGTTGCTGTATCTGTGTCTTTAAGACACGCACACACTTGGCAGGGCGTCCTGCATCCCGAAGGCCAGACCAGGGTGGGTACCACACACGCCCACCAAGACTGCAGATGATGTGTGGTGTGAACTCCATGGAAACCCATCATCCTTGGAAAAAATGTACAGCTGCATCCTCTGTGTCACCGTCAGCTCCAGCTTTTGAGGCTTTAGACTATGTCCCTCTACTCCCCCCTCCTCTGCAGGAGACAGAAAAGATGCTTCTTCTGCATTTGTTGCTCACTGTGCCAAGATCCTTAAGTGTCTGGTGTGCTAAAAAACACTTAATAGCACAGAGCGGAGCCGGCTGCTTTCCATTCTTTCCATGTGCTGACAGCTCACTTCTGCAAGTTTTAACTGTAGAGGCAATTTTGTTGGCAATTTCTGATTATTATTTTTATTATTCAGCCTTAACGGGGAGTTCACAGGAAAAAGTGGTTTCATTTTAGTGGCTCAGGAGGAATCAGGTATTTTCTGTGAACTTATAGAAGCAGTATGTCTTTTCTTGAGTTGATAGCATTACTTGGCTGACCCCACTTGGATGGCTGGTCCCAGGGGGCAGGGTGACCATACAAGAGCAATCCTTTGATGCTCATTGCCAGAGGGTCAGCAATGAATTTACAGTTAGGAGAGAGAACACTGGGCAAACTGCAAACAGCACATGCCAGGGCAGAGAGAAATTGCAGGCAGAGGCCCCCAGGTCCTCTCTGTCGAATCTGAGACACCCAAGATGCTGCTTGGCAGCTCGTTGACAGCATCCACTGTTTTCACCTGAGATTCAATCCACAAAGAATTTATAAAGAAGAATGTGCTGGTTCTGCCTTTGAAAGTAGCCAGTAGACATGGTGCTGCCTGTGTTGGGGAATGCACTTGGCAGTGGCCAGTCAGTGTGAAACAAGTGAGAGTTTAAATCTGTTGGGTTGTTTTTTTTTTCAGATTGCTAGTTGCCAATTTTGCTATGGAGATGTTAAAAGGTTGAAAGACCCTCCCCTTCCCGAGTCCCTCCTGTAGAACAAAAAACGGCATGTTATTTTGCAGTTCATTAGGAAGAACTTGAAGGTCAGTGTGGAAGGCTTAGGCATAGAGACCATGGGACAGGAAAGGATGAAGTAATCTGGGTATGGTCTTCTGTGAGGTGCTTTGTCCTCCCTGGTCAGAGGTGAAGCCTGGTCTGGTCACAGATAACTACAGAAACAGACTTTTCATTGCCTTGTTATTCAGACCTGGAGCTTCTACTGATTGCAGAACATTTACAGATCAGGTCTCCAAGAGCAGACGGGTGGGTTGGTGTCGTGGCATCATTTGGGATGTGCAGAGGGAGGCTGCTATTCCAGAGCACTTCTCACAGCAGCTGCCTCAGACTGGAGTACAGAAAGATGGATTTTTTTGGGTGCTTTGAGCCACCTTCCCCTCCTGCTCCCGCCCACCTTCCCACGCAGTTGTCAGGGGGTTAGTTTGTACAGAGAGCAGTTTTTGTTCTTGCAGTTCAGTTTGTCACAACACTCATGTCAGGAGGAGATTGCTTGCTCTTTTGTTTGCTTTTTTTTTTTTTGTCTTTAATCTTTTTTAAACAGACACATTTCCAGCGTGATGTTCAGGGAGTCAGCTCAGGGAATGGCAACTGCAAAATGAATGGAGGATGTTCAGATGATTGGGAGCCCTTCTGAGGTGGTGGTGGCCTCTTTGAGTGAGTGTTTTGCTCTTAATAGAGATTATGAGCTATCTGAGTACTGGATACAAATTTAGGGACTACAAAGTTTGTTTGTGAACTGGCTCATGCCCTTGTCTCTCTGTAAATGGACTCGTCTTTGCCTTTTATTTTGTTATTTAATGTGACTTGCAGCCTAGAAATAATGGCTGCTGCCCCATCCCTCATAAGCTCAAGATAAAATAACCTGGCACATCTCTGTGATACAGCAGAGGCTGAACAGCCCTGTATGGAGCTGACCCCTGGCAACAGCCCTTTCTTGTAATAAGAGTCTGTAAAATGACAGGATGAGCAAAATCCCTGACTTTGAACTTTGGATTTGTGGATGGAGATGGGAGCTGTGCTGGTGGCTGGGGTTGAATCAGGACTTCAGCCAACCTGTCAGTGCTGTCCTGGTTTCCCAGCTCCTTTCTCATGGTCTGAACCCTCTTTTCTGGATTTCAAACTACTATAAACTACAGATGTTGTAGTTCTCTTTTCCAGGAGAGACAAAAGATTCTCCTTTAGCTCAGAGTCTGATCCTTGGGCTTCTGAGAGACCTTTGATGTTGAGAGACAACTTTGATCAATAGAATGTTCTTTCCATCTACTGAATTTCCATTTCTCCTGCCTCTGCTCTAGTGCCACGATATTTGGGGCAGATTTTGCAGAGCTGTAAATATCCTCTTACCCGTATATTTTTCATTCTACTTACACCAGCCCCACAAAATACCCTGATGATGTTTCTCTTTTGCCATTAACAACTACGTTTTGTGACAAGAGCTATAGTTGCAGTCAGCATGCAAAATTTGCTGTTATTTTAAATAACCATCTGCTCTCCCCACAGTCTGCTACCTCATCCTTAATTTCTTCATTTTTTTTGATGTTTATTTTGATTAGCCTTGTCACATGGTGCTATAAGGAAATCTTGCTTCACTTCACATGCTCCTGCCATGTTGATACAGAAAACTGGCTTACAACCAAAAAATATGATTTTTTTTTTCCCTCTCTTTCTTTTTTCCAGAAAAAGTTTTATGTAACAAAGTGTTGTGTAAGGAGGAAGAACAGCAGGGAGTGCATCAGGACTTGGGGACTTTCTTTTTGTCTCTGTCACAAATCCACTGTGACAAACTGGGCAGGTCGGTTCAGTCCCAGTCTTCTTACTGGGATCAGTGCAATACCTGCTGAAGTCACTTCAGTAGACCCATAGTCATACCTGTGTAATAAAGATTAAATTCTCACCTAGAGCATAAAGAAAATCTTGGAAGAACCATCTGTATCAGGGAAGAGCCAATGCACCGAAGTAGGTCACCTTTGTTTATTTACATTAAAATTACTGGTACACAGATTCCTGAATTTCAGACTAACTGTCATATTTGTATGTCAGCTTTGCCTATTTGATATTTAAATATATATACAGGGTTTCTCCACTGGGTAACTGGCCTGTGCACACAAGGTTGTGGTAACTAAGCCACAATTCTGGCCTGGAATTTGTGTGATGGAAATGTGACATACTGTAAGAAATCTCTATCTGAAGAGCAAAAAAACCCATGAATAAATTGCTAGTCGTTTTGCAAATGCAAATTTAACTCATCTGGGTTGAATGAAGCAATGTAATTTGGTTTCCTGTGAGAAACATTTTCAGAGGAAATATGCTCCCACTGAGTGCTCTGCATCCATTACAGTTCCTGCATGTCCACGGGGAACAAACTGAAGTGTGGCAGTATTAAAACTGCTGCTGTGCTGCATTTTGGTTATACTGCACTTTTCCCCAGGGCTTATCTTAATGTTGGCTTTGGGCGTGTGAAACAGCCTCTGCTGGGGCAGAGGCAGGGAGGTGAGACTGGAATCAGGCCCCTGTGAACAAGCCACAATTAGCTTAATGAGCCTTTGGAGAGTGTTCGTGGCACGACTGGCATTTGTTTATTCTCATCTCTTTTATCAGTATAAACTGTGAGTAACTCTACCAGTGAAAAATGAGAGGAGAATAAGGTCTTTTGGTTCTGTCAGGGATTTCAGAAGTTCACTTAAGGTGCCATTTTTATGTTACAAAACACAAGGGATTCCTCCAGCAGCTTAAAAAAGATCTTTGACTGTTTTAATACCACACATGGCTTTCAGAGGTGTGTGTCAAGAGCAAGTCTTCTGAAACTAAAACAGTTCTTAAGTTTCTTTTTGAATTAATGATACACAGATCTAATTATGTAGTAGTTTTTAGGTACATTTGAATACATTTCTCTTGCCTCTTCTGGGATTAAGCTAACTCATATTGCTATGGAATTTCTGCCTGGGTAGTTAGCAAGTATATTCCACTTCTGTCTGAGCCCAAAATTGTTATGTGACCAATGAAAATGGGAGCAGGAGTGGCTTCGGGATGGATTTTCCTTTATCTTTCCCTTTCCTTGTCTTAAACTCCATTCCATGTTGGCTTCTGACACTATTTATTCTACCTGTTCACTCTTCATCTTTTTTTTCTGGGAAAAAAAAAAAAAAACAAACCCAACAAAAAGACCCCAATCAACAACAAATTCTCATAAACCACCAAACCCGGAATAAAACCCCAAACCAGTGTTGCTGCAGTGATGTGCTGAGACTTACCGATATTGGCCTGCAGAAAAGACAATCTTCATTACTATTGACAGCTAAAGCAGCAGCATTTCTGTTATCTAAACAGTGCAGTCAGGGATTCAACACAAGAAATGTCCTTTTCACTACTGTAGCCCTTTCTCTAAGGCTGCTGTTGACTACCCTTGAGTCCTGATGGGAATTCATTGAGTTTATCTGGTAAATTAACACCACAAAGGACTGGAAAGTCCATTATTTCTTACAGCACAAGGATACACGCTGCTGCTGCTCACATTACTTGGTGCAAAGCAGTGATGGATGGCCAGAGGAGGTTCTCTTGTCCAAGACAAGTGAAAGCCCCATAAATCTTGTTAATGCAGAGCCACAGACAGGGAAGCTGGAAACACTGGTTTGCGAATGGTGGGTTGAGAGATGTCCTGGGGGAAGTTTCCTGAGCTCATTTGCAGAATGGTCCATTCTGATTATTGTTAGCCTGAGGCAATGCCAGGCAATTCTGAAACAATCAGAAAAAGAAAAGAAACTTTCCAAACTCATTAAGTGATTTTATTTTTTGAAGGTGGAGGGGAGTAGCAAAGGAAGTTTTTATGCATTTTAAAAATAAAAAGGTCATAAGTACTAACTCTGTTTTAGTCCAGCTACACTCAAAATGATCTTCTGCCTTATCCTGTGACTGAAAAGACCTGGATTGTTGTCCAACATCCAGGTGTTTTTCTTCTTCATATGACTGTGATAATAGCCAGAGTATCCAATAAGATTCCCTTTGCATCAGGGATTTGTAGCTGTGTCTTACAAAACAAGACACTCTTCCCAAGTGCTTGTAGTCTATAGCTACTCAGAGAAAAAAGGTGGATAAAGCCAGGTATCACAGCAAGCCACGGCTGCTCTACTAGATGAGAAATCCCTAAGAGCCCTGAAAGGCTGACTTTCAAAGGATCAGAGATATTTCACACTTTACAGCTTTTAACTCATTTTCCATAGGCATTCCTGTGTAAACAGGCTCTGAGTCTGTGTCCCAGATGGTCAGGTTTAGTTTTATTTCATATGATAGGAAGAGCTTCTGAAGAAATAAACATTTAAAAAAACCTCTTGGCAGAAGGTAGCTTGGCAAGGAGGGTGGACTTTGTTAGTGTTCTTATTGAAGGAATGGCTGCACAGCTCTAAGGAGACACCAGAGAAGATACACAAGAAAGAGTCATAAGGAGTATTGCAATCCTCGAGGAAGACTTCAGACAAAGAAAAATATGCCTTAATAAATACTGGGAATCCAGCCAGTTTGTAGGCTATGAGGCTTCATTGTTCATGGAACAATGTGCTTAGGAATATCCTGGGAACATCCCATTTTCCCATCCACTGTCCTGTCAGTGCTTTGATTTTGTAAGTGAGCTCCTCAGGGCAGAGATCTTAGGTGGTGGAAGCAGAAAGCGGGCACAGTCAGACAAATTTTCTGTCCAAGTACAGCCTTCCCAGCTGACCTTGAAAGGCAAACAGTGCCCTTGTGCTTCTTTGTACAGTGTTGTAAATCCACTGTGCAGCGCTTCTTGCTGTGAAAGTCTTTAATTATGAAGGAGGTATCTTACTGAACATGGGAACATGGCATATCTTTGTCATCTGCATCTTGCTGGTTGTGATTATTCTGCCTGATAAACAGCAAAAGGAACTTTCCTTTTCTCCCTGCTCCTCCAGGATCTGCTGCAGGGCTCTCTAACCTGGTAACACCTCCCCAGCAGTAATCCCTGACCCTGCTTTCAAACCTGTCCCCAGAACTGGCATCTTTCAGGCTTGGGATGGCTGGACACAGCCCTGTTATGAACCTCTCAGTATCACTCCTGAGTCAGCCAAGGGGAATGCTGTTAAATGATGTGAAGTAACCCCTTTGGTTAGTGCTGGCCATGCATCCCTGAAGCCTCCTGCCCCAGAGAGCAGAGCACAAGAACCATCAATCAAGGCAAAGCCTCTCGAAGAGCAGTGCTGGCAACTCTTCAAAGACCATGCACAGCAATTAGGAGAAGGCTACAGCAATTGGAAAGGTTGGGGCAGTGCTACTTAGTTCAGTGCTTCATCTCCTTTCCTGTCCTGAGATGGCACCTGCCAACCGGGATTCATCTGCAGAGCAGGAATATACTAAGGAAAGCCTCAGGAACCCGTGAAATTAGTTAGCTACAGTAGAACTGGCAGGACTCGAAAGGTGAATGGTGGATGAACTGGAATATGAGATTTCAGCCCACTGCAGAGGTGAATGTGTAAGAGAGCAAACAGCAAGTGTGCAGGAGAGACTGAAGAACTGAATGGTGTGAACTGCCCTCTTTGTATATGGACTGGGTTTAACTGGTAGCTGGGTTTAAATCGTACATCCCAGTTTGCATCTTCTCCTAATTATGCCTAATTATATGGGACTATGAAAATTGCCAGGTCACACAGTTCTACCCAGATAACTTTTTAATTAGCTAAATCAAGAGTGCTCATGGTACTTGAGTGGTTTAAAGTCAGCTCAGGCCTGTTTCCAACCACGGCCACAAATGGGACCCACCCTCAGCAATAAGTGCAACAGCTCAGCTTCATCCATCCATCCATCCATCCTTCCACCCATCCATCCATCCATCCACAGAGAGATCTGTCTTTTCACTGTCTTCTGTGTTTGAAGACTGTCAGTCCAAGTATTGCTTGGAGAATAAGGAATTCAGATTCTGATTGAGAAATTCTGTAATTCTGATTAATTAGAATACCTGCAGGTGACTGAATGCTACATGGGGCTGTAGCTGCGTGGAGATTTTTGATGGTATAGTTTACAGTTTAATCAATCTTACAGCATCCCAATGCTTTTGGAAAGTTGATGGCACCAGTTTTTGCCACAAAAATGGTATGAAATTCTTATTAGTGTCTAATCAGTGATCATATTTACTTATTCATGTAAACAGATTTCCCACACTAGGAAGTGGAAGGTACATGGCAAAATGAAAGACTCAGAGCTCTTGTCTTGTATTATCTACTGGTGAACTATTTTGTTGTTACCTTATTTGTTTTGTGCTGTTTAGTGGGATGCTGACCAAGCTGCACAGGGAAACTGTCATTAATTATTAAGAAATTGTCTAATCCATCAGGACATCAGTACTGCTATAAAGTTTCCCCTGAGAAGACAAAAAGAGCCTTGAGTAAGGAGTTGGAGGTGTTCCAGTGAGAACATCCAGCCCCCAAAAACCAGTCTTACTTTTTAAGTTGGTTAAATGAAATTTCCAGATGTTTCCTTCCTTCTCAGCATTGCACACCAAAAAGGTACAGCAGCTACTTTTCCAAAAACGAATTTCCAGTTTGTCTAAACAAATTTCCAATTTGTTTTCCAGAAAAGAAACATTGCTGAAGGGATTAAGAGACAGGATCCCAAGGGACCGAATTCCTCTGTCAAGACAAATTCCCCATGTCTTTGGGCATCACTATGGTAATACATGACATAATCTAAAAGCTCTGACCAAGGACTACTGTGTTATCCCAGTACTGCAGTACAACCATATTGAGTTTAAAGCCAGAAGGGACATCTGAAGTTTTACTTCAGATATGTCACAGACATGAAATTACACCCATTTGCCTTGCATTTGACCTACTTATGTTTGACTGAGTCATGGCTAGGAAGGCACCCGGTGTTGCTCTGAAGATAACAAGATCTTATATACTTTATTGCAATGTCTGGCTTCACCTTTTAGGTGCTGGATCTTGTGCCCCTGGGACAGCAACCCAGAACTAAGTATGCATCATGTATCAGAGATGGCCCACCATGGTCACCCTCAAAGAGGGTTTGGGGCAATTCCACTCTTCCTTTGCCTGTTTTGTGGAGAACAAAACAAAAACCACCAAACCATAAAAAGTGCAGCATAGGAACTTCTGTGTGTGCTAAATCTGTGTCTCCCACTTCTCTGTTCTTATGCCCTGGGAGAAAGCATCCATCTTCTGTCTGATACTACCCACTGGCATTTTACTGAACAGGTGGAAGCAGGAAAAAAACTCATAAAATGTTATCTGCTAATCACTTGAATTTAAGAGGGGAATTTCATATTATTTCCCATTTCCAACTCTTCTTCTTCCCTCTCCTATTCAAGTCCTGAATTAGAAGTGAAAGGCTCGTGAACTTCTGTCTGGACTAATAAACCCATCTTCTGGCAGCTGATAAAAAGGTTTCTTTTCTAACCAAGAGAGCAGGGCTCTTCATGCTTCAGTCTGGTAGTTCCCCTCTTTGCCAGTTGCAGGTGGCCATGAGTCATGATTTAAACTCTTGAATAGCTGGGACATTTCAGGGAGCTCTGCATCTGGCTGACAGACACAGCTGCAGATGGTTTTTTTTTCCTCTTGAGGCCAATATTGTGCATCCCCTCCCTTCTTTAAATATGTCTGGGAAAGGATTGTGAGCAGGAGCTGATCAGAAATGGTTTTGGTGGAAGAAGCAGGTTCTTTAGAAGAATCCTTCAGAGAAAAACCCCAACAGTTTGTGTAAAGCTGTTGGCTGAGATTGGTTCTAGTGTTCTGAAAAATGAAGTTTCTGGTTGAATGGAAAGAATATCTAAGTAAGCCTTGCTGTCCTTTTGTGATCTTCAGAACAGCCTGGGATGATGTTAGTCTCTCTTAGGGTTTAATTTATAACCCAGAGTTTCAGGGAAATGCTGTTTCTATTCATCATGGCATCAGCATTTGGTGAATAAATTTACTAATCATGCCATAATCCTCCTCTACTTGAAAGACTCTGCTAATCTGGGGTGAGAAGTTTGAACACTGGCAAATATTAACCTGACACAAGAAAACAGCTTTCCAAGGAAAATTGATTTCTGAAGGGTTTTTGACTGCTCTCTGCTACAGTATCTGGTAAGTTTACTAATAATGAAAAACACTGCCATTTAACTAACTGTTTGATTAGGGGCCAATTCTCTAGACATTATAATATGTCAGTTTTTCAATGATGGGGCTGACAGACTAGTCTGATGTTTTCTTTTGCTGTAAATCAGAGAGCTTGACTTGCTAACAAACCTGCAGTATGGAAATGAGGTACAGTGAAATGCACAACCCCACAGAGACTGTGGTGTTTACATTTTATTCTAAGCAATAAAGCAAAGGAAAATAGCGAAGGCACAGAGTCTTTGTGTGCAAATGGATCCCTTATGACTGAGATCAAACCTCACACAATGATTTTGAGGCACGGTTATACAGAATAAACAGAGAAATTTACATTTTTGGTATGTTTTCAGTCAAAACAGAGTTCTCTTTGTCAAGAGTTCATAGTAAGGAAGGGAGAGCAAAAGGAGTGAAGGTAAAAGAGGTTATGTATGAGGCTGAAGGAGATGGATATCAACAGAACAGCTGGGAATGGGACTGAATTTCACATATTTCTAGCATGAGAATGTTCTCATGCAGAAAAAAAGGTTCATGCAAAGAGAAATGGCTGCTACCATTTTATTAAGTCATTTCTTATTGAGCCATAAACCACGTCAGTGGAAGCTGCTGATCATCGTGTTATTTGCTAAGGTGCCATCCAATTTTCCACGAGTCTGAGACACTGGGAACTGAATTAAAAAAAAAACAAACCAATAAAAAAAACCCCCAAATATTATTTTCAAAAAATTTAATCTGCACTTTCCTATCAGAGCAATCAATACCCATGGAGATAACCCTACCCCACCTCTCTGAGATCCTTGGAGAGGGAGCACAGGGAAGGGATGATTTCTTGGCAGAGCTCAAACGAATCATAAGAGGTCCATCCTTCAGTCCTTGTGTCAGGCAGGAGGTTGCTCTGTGGTGAGATTTTGGGTCTCCTGTTTCAGGTAGATCATTGTCTCTGCTTTTGTAAGCACTGCTATATAATCTGGCTATAAAAAATGCAAAAGTCTTTGCTAGTAAAAAAAACCTCTTTCAAGACCTGTTCTCATTTTCTACTAGAAATGTGATGCTGTCTGTCTAAGACTTTGGCCTTTTTTGTGTTTCCATCAGCCAGTCCTCTTTCTCCATGAAAACCTGCTCTCTACCTCCAGATCCATTTCTTTTCACGGGCCATCAGTGCATTTGCCACTGCCTTGATGGCTTTCAGTTCTTGGATTTTCACCGTTTCCTTTGTCCTTGCATCTGAAGCAATTTAGATGGAGATCTGCTCTTTAAAGAGAACTGGAGCATCAGTCAAGTGGATTACAGCAAAGCTGGCAGCTTCCAAAGGCTTTATGAAAAACACACTCCTTTTTGGCAGGCAAATTGCCCCTTGAAAAGGGATTTCCATCAAAGGTGAACTTCTCGGATCTGAGAGGTTTGGATTGTTGGTGGAAAACATGCACACTTCATTTTCCCCAAAACATGGATACCTCTGCTGAAAAGAAATGATTTTTCTTTACCATTCTTTTAATGTCCCATAAGTTAGGAAAGTGCACCAAATAAAATAAGCGTCCATTATCACTTATTATTCCATAACCTTTCCTTTCAGACATAGTCTTTGAAAAACTAATTAAGGAACTAGTGGTGGCTAATGCATGCACTCAAAATAATGCACATTCATATTCTATTTTCAGCAAAAGCAGCCGAGGTTCATTAACATTATACACTAGCAAATGAATTCAGTTTGGGATAATGCCATCCGATTAAACTTTCCACAGCCCACTTAACTGGAGCTTTGGTGTGTGTTTGACAGACACTTTAAACTCCCTAGAGATCCTCTGCTTTCCCATTTTCATTCTATCCCCTTCTAAAGGCCAGATTCTGTCTGCTCTCAAGTTGATTAGTGACTTGCTCTTTCCATCGGGTTCCCAGGGTTTAAGTGAGATGAATTGCAGAACTAAATGCTGTCCAGTCTGGGGAAGTGCAAGAGAATGGGATCCAATATGATGAAGTTAACAAAAGGGTAGTTTTTTGGTTACCACTTCACAGCCACAGCTCAGAAAATGGGTTTCAACTAAGATCCTGGGCTAGGATTCAAGAAACGGGTTAGCATTAAGCTTAATTCTTAAACTTGAGTGCAATTGTAGACCCTGTTTCCCTACCTCTGCTGTCCACTCACAAAATTAAGATAAAGACTTTTCCTGGCTCCCACCTCCCTTTCGCTTGCAATGTGTTTTCAGCAGGTCCTGCCTCTCAGCACGAGCCTGTGCTGGGACTTTTACTCTTGGACTCACGTGGGGAATGCAGGAAAGATGCAAACTGACCGAGTTGCACAAATTTATGCTGTGAGAACAGAAGAATGGACAAGAAAGTTATGGAGCCTCAGACAGATGCGGATGGCAGGATAGGACCATCCTCATCTCCCAGGGATGACAAGTTATAAAAATCCAGGCAAGCAGCCAGTCAAGAATCCTGCAGATGAAGCTGTTGCAACCACCAGCAGATGTTTAGAAGTGGAACCAGCTTAAGTGGCTGCCAGACACCCACGTGTAACAGGGTGGGTATCCCTCTGCACATCGTGGGGGTTTTATTGATTCAAAGAGTTTATTTCTTATAGGTGGCAGCTCCATGCAAATGAAAAAGGCAGAGTCAATAAATACACAATTAGGGATTGACTTTATTGTGCTTTCTGATTTTTATCTTAGTGTTTTGCTGCATTTCCTCAGAGAAATGAAGAAACAAATACTGTCTTAATAATTAATGGGTTGGCTAATTGAATTGCTGCCCTTTTCACTTGTGTGATTAGCCAATATTCACAGCTTTTCAGAGTTCTTTCCATTAGGATGAGAAGTGGTTGGTGTCTGACTTGTCACTCCTTTCGCATTAATTTATGAGGAATATACACAGATTTCCAGGGAACAGTGCAGAAACACAGCAGGGAGTTGCCTTCATGAGAAAACTCTTGCCTGGACCTCCCGTGTGTGCTCTTTCTGGTGAGATTTGCCTTTCTGCCTACTATTGAGATATCACAAAAACCCAATGAGTCTAAGAGAGCCCTTCTTTGTGCAGTGGACAATATGAAAGTAAGGTGTGAAGTGGCAGTAGCAAGAAGTTTTTTGAGATACCATTTTGTTAAACTTTGTTACTTCTGGCAAAACTTTATCGTGTTTAAAAGCAGAGAAGCTCCTTAAACCCCCCAGGCTCTCAGAATTGCCGTGTACTGCAGGGAATTGCTGTCACCCATAGCCACCTGAGCTATCTGAAAGGTCTTGACTGCACCATTCATGAAGCCTCATGATACAGGAGAGTAGAGTCTGTCTGAAGCTTTCACGGTCATGCAGAGTACCATCAGAATCATCAACAACTCCAAATATAATATAAAGAAATGCCTTGAGTAAAGGGAAAGGCATTTAGGGAGGCTGGATCAGTTGGGAAAATGCTTCCTATTACTCTGTTTGGTTTTTTTTCCTTTCAAATATGCATATGGTACAGTTTGTCCTCATCATTCAATCAACTTTAACATAGTGCTCTGTTTTCTGCTTAAGTTGTTTGGATGGATGTGCTCCAACCTACACACACAACGCTGCACGTATGGTTTTGTGTGTAAATTTACATACCTATGTGCATAAACAAAATTGAATTAAATTCTTTGATTTTTCAGTGCCCACAACTGGACGGAACTGGAACCACTTTCCTGTTCTGTCCACCACATCACTTTCCCTTTGGAGGTGTGTAAAAGGATCGCCGGGGGTTTGAGATGTTCTCTTTTACCCATTGGTTAACTTATGCTTCCTGGCACCAAGATAATACACCCAGTGTCCTGAGCTGGGCATGTGTATATGTGGCAGTGAATTAATTTGGCCTGAGACAGCTCAGATGGCAAAAATCCTTGACTTATCTGCCAAGAAAACTGAAAATGTGCTTCAGCTGAGATCTGTCAACATGAGAGGAACAGAGGGTTGCCCAGTCAGCCAGAAGATGAATTTGTGCTTGTTCTGTCAACTGCTGGAGATTGGAGTGTCAATATAGAGCCTAATAAACTTCTGGTTTCAGAAGCATTAGCTACTCTCAGATCACGTTTAATAAAAATCTGGTCTACCTGAGGTCATGCAGCCATCTGCAGCATTGTCTCCAGGCTGGTAGTGTTGCCAACACGCTGGCTTCTCGGGTCTGTTTAGGTGAGTGATCTACCCAAATTAAATTTTGGCCCCTGGCAGCTTCGCTTCTCCAGCCTTCCATGTGCAGCACGAGGGAGATAATTAAGAAGAAAACCTAGAGACTGAAAGATTAAGATATTTCATTAGATTCCTTCAGAGAAAATGAAGCAGAGCTGGGTACTGAATGCACATCAGCAAATATCCTCATAAGAAGGGGGTGACACCCCAAATTTGATGGAGGTCAGCCCTTACCAAAGGTCTAATAAAATCTTTGTGACTCATCAGGCTCTTAAAACACTAGAACCTGCAAGTGTGAGACCCGTGAAAGGGATGAGCAGAGCCTCTTTGGTGCAGACAACAGTTTCCCATCTCGGTGTGGCTTGTAAGACAGTCGGAAGGGAGGTGCAGGCAGTGCAGATGGTGTTTGGGTACAGAAATGCCTTCTTAGCTGCCTTCCCTCAAGTTCCTTACAGTGGGATGTACAAATTACAAAGAAAATATTGAATGCAGAGATTTCTTTCCTTTGTTTTTTAGTCTTGGCTGGATTAATTAAAGATGCCATTGATCCTGACAGGACTGCCTTGGGGTAATATGGCTGATGCTGTGCTTGCTACAAATAGCTGGTGATGAGGGTAGACGCAGCGATCTTTCTGTGCTGTATTATTCCATCCGAGTCCACTTGAATTCCTTTTGAACAACATCTCTCTAAAGTTATTACATCCTCCCTCCATTTATTGATGATGCATGGTAACTTATTCCATGACACTGGGAATGAAATCGGTTGTTGGTGACTGCTGGGTTTAGGTTTGAATATTCTTTAAATGCAAAGCAATAATTTGGATAGAGTTAAGGAGAAGACAGGAGACACTTCTCACCCTGCCACGCTGATATCTGAGCGCTGGTGAACTAGCTGCTCATCTTATAGATGCCATGAAGCAGTTCCCTAAATACCTCTCATCAAAACAGAGATCCAGTTGTCAAATGCTGGCACGTTGGAGCTTGAAAAGATGGGGAATGATGGAATAAATGCATTCATGGGCAGAGGGCAGGTGACAAGGTCAGAAGCACATGGCAGATCCATTTCTCCCACAGCCTTGCAATTTGTTGTATGACTGACACTTCCATTTTTAGGGTACAGATTGACTTGGTGACCCATAGGTGAGTGATGGTCCAAGGCATGAAGCTTCTGTCTTGGTTCTAATAAGGCTGTAGTCATGGCATTACTTGGGTGCCTTAGAGGCATGAATGTATTTTATCACTGTAGTACCATTTGGAGGTCGGGCAACAATATTAAGATTTTTCTTATTTCATTTATTTTGGAGACAGCAGGAGAAAAATGAGATGTTAAAGGTCACAGGGAGCATTTCTTGCAGAGCCAGGAACTAAAGCATAGTCTTCTAACAGTCTAATATCTTGACTGCAAGAGTCACTTGTCAGGTGGAATCCTAAAAACCTGTTCTATTTAATCTGTTCCTCCAGGGTCTTCTGAATATATACATATTGAAGATATGTCTGCAGAAGTTACAGTCTAACAAGCTTTTCACTGCTTCTCCAAGAGCGAGATCACTTTAAAATCAGCTGTGTCCTGTTTGCAGTATTATAAATTATCATCTCTGACAGAAAAATATCAATTGTACATTGGCTTTTACTCCCTGTCCATTTATGCTTGATGTCTCTCTAAATCAGCGATAGCTAAATTGCAGGTGACTCATAGACAGCAATCCAGTGCTAAATCAAGGTTTATTTCTTGGATGAGAAGCCTGGAAGACAGAAATAAGGTGGCTGAAACTTTAGATCTTTCCCTTGTTCTTCCTATAAACCAAATCAATGCTTGTCTGTTATCAGGGACAGAGCCTCTAAATGAGGTTATTTCCCAAGAGCATCTCCATGAATAGTTATTTCCTCAGTGGCATGTAGCTTCAGGAAAAAAAAAAAAAAAGGAAAATAAGTAGGATCCTTCTTAATTTAAAAAGAAGAAAAGTTGTTCATCCAGTCTTGACTTCTGTGGCAATGATCCCTTTTTTGTTTTCCCCCAGTATGAATTCCCCAGTTGCTCCTTTCTTGCCATGTTCGGGCTGTGCATGCCACTCCCTGAGCCCCTAAGGAAATAGAATTTTTCCCACTCTCTCTCTGTTTTCATTATGTCTGTATTAATAGTCTTCTTTTTTTTTTTAAGCAACCCTTGCTGACAGCAAACCATTATCGTATGATGCACATACACCAAGTACAGATTCAAGTTGATACTCCATGACTCTGTGTAACAAACACACTGTCCTGCTGCTGGGCTTCATCTAATGCAATGTGATGCAGGAGACACCATGACACAACTCACTGTTTTATACCAGGATGCATTCTCTTGCCAAATTTTGCAGGGGGCTTCCTTAAAGGCTCTCATTCTCCATGAGAATCTCCCAAGCCAATGTACAGAGGCTGTCTATTGCCCATAGGCCTGATACAGTCACCTGCTGGTATCAGCTGGGTGGCTGCTTGTTTCTGTGTGACACCTTGTCCTCTCTTGACCATCTGTGAGAAGAGCAGCAAGGGAGGAAGGGCTGTCAGAGTGGAATCCTCAGAATGCCACTAATCCAGCCCCCTGGCAGTGAGCTCAATAATCTTTCCACTTTGTGGTTTTTAGATGAAGATGGGCTGGCTGGGTCAGAGGGAGCAGGGGGCACAGAGGACACCTGCAGAGGATAGGGGAGAAAGGGAGATCCTGTGGCCCTATGCAACCACCCAAAAAAGATTAAATTAGAGGGGTGAATGCAGTGCCTTCATGGATCCTGCCAAGAAGTTTAATTAAAGTCACTTGCTGTAGCAGAGTGACCCAGTTTTCCTCCCAGCTATCACATCAGATGTGATGTTTTGTGAAATGGGCTACAACAGCAGAACAGCATTTCGATCTTTCTGTCTTTTTTTTTTTCCTTTTAATTTTTCTTTTGAATTCTTTTTTTTTTTTTTTTTTTTTCCTTTCCTAAGCAGAGGAAATGACAAACTCACATTGCAGGCAGGGAGAGGAAGATGAACTTTTTACGTTACAGTCAACAAACACTGGCACATCACATGGCTTTTATGGATCCCAAGCTCTGTCAATAGCTCTTTCAATCCCATATTCCCTTTTGCTCTAAAATTTAGGTGGAGAGACAACTCAAGCTGGAAAATGTGAGCCTTTTGGCCTTGTTTCTCTCTTCCATCCCCACATGTCCCACTGAATTTAGAACTGCAGTCTGGATTGCTCATCAACCCACAGTCCCCAGAGCATACCTCTGTCTGGGACAGACTCTGCATTACCTCTGTCTCCCCAGGGTGCTCACAGTAGAAGATTCCTAGTTTTTGTCAATTTTCTGCTCTCCATCTTGCAGGTCACAGCAAGTCAGTACTGCTATGGCTCCAATACATCTCTCTATGATGGGAGAATTTCCCCCATCTGCCTTGGATCTGCTGAGAGAAACCAATGCAAAATGATGTGCTATGCCTGGGAAATTGTTCCAAACATTCTCCTTTGATGTTGTCCTTCATTCTGTTATTTCTCCTAAGAATAAGACCATGCCATGAGCCAGAAGAAACAGCAAGGTGGAAATAATTTGGCTGGTTATTCTTTGATTCTTACAGAGGATTTGTATGCTCTGGCCAATGCAGTTACAGCTGTTTAATTCCTTGGACCTTGGTGTAACTCCATTTGGCATACAGCGCAGTGGTCTTGAGACCCAGATCTACCATCTGCAAATCAGCAGCAAACTCTGCTTTTCTTTCCACAGAGAGACAAATTTATCACAGCTGTTGCCATCTCTTCATTCTTATAGCAGACTGATAATTGAGACTTTTCATTCAATTCAGATCCAGAGAAAATACCAGTCCACAGCAGCACTGACAATCATTCCTTTCCTAGAGACAATAACACTGACTAAACAATAGAATCTTTATTGTGAAGACTCAATAAAAAGTATGCTGATACTTGAGGAAAAAAAAAAAAAAAAAAGACTTCTCTTCAAACCATGGAAGGAAAAACCTCATCCCGCCTGTAACAGTGATGAGCTCAAGATGAAACTTATGGTCTGATGATCCTGGACCTCTTGATCTTGGGGACAATCAAAGCTAAATGTAGGGAAGGGACTGTCTAAGTTACCCAGAGGCACTCTGACATTGCTGTTGCCTCTGGGTGCTACAGTAAACTAGATAACACTTGTAGCAATTGACTTCCACCAGCAAGTAGATGTCCATGGCACCAACATTTTCCAGCTTTTATTATTAACTGGGTGTGCCTGGATAAAGAGATTGTGTCGATGGCTTATCTGCATTTCATGTCTCTGCTTCCCAAAGGCACTCAGAATGCTTCCACCTCCAAGGCAAACCAGCTTTGTACTGAACACAGCCAACAAAAACCCCACAAAACAGCCTGATATTAGAAAAAAACCCCGAACCTCTCCAGCAGCAGGGAAGGAGAAATTGTACAAGGAGATCTGGCCATTTAGCCAAAAGATTCAAGCAGAGAAAGATGTTGAGAAAAGTTATAACAACTCAGAGAGATTTAATTTCTTCCAAAGAATGCTTTGGATTGACCTCTTTTCCCACTTATATCATTTCACACATTTCAGCCCTTGCTGTATATCATCCACCCTGTCATTGTTGAAAAGAGAGGCTGAAGAGACAGCAGATCAACAGAAAAAACCCACCCCAGAAATAGCCCAATTCACCCTTGCCCTCCGGTCCTCCTTCCAAAAGAGAGCAATAAGGAGAAGCCTCATTCAGGAAATTCCAGCTGCCTCCACGGAGCTGCTGGAGATGAAATGGTTTCATCCTTGTAGTGGGTCGATTGCTAATTGCTTCCCTGCCCTCCACCCTCCCCCAGAATTGCCCAATGCATCCAATTCACGTCAAAAGAAGCAAGTGAGTGGCAGAAAGCTCAAGGGTTCAGCAGCTCCTGCTGTGGATGTCACTACAAATCTGGGAGAGGCAAGAACACGGGGAGACAAGCCTGACAGATGATAGAAATTGCAAAGGGCAGCCCATTGCCCTAACACAGTCTGGGCACTATGGGCCAGCCTGCATCTTTATAATTACATCTAGGGATCCTCCTGAGATGAAGCAAGAGCCTTTCACTGTGCTCAGCAATCGATTAACTCCTTTTACTTTGCTCCTGTGTTGTTTAATCAATATTATTAAAGCTGAAGTAGTTACGAGTGCCTTTGATACCATAATAATTTGTAATCACATATTTAACATTAGTTTATATCATTTGCAGTAAGTCCCATATGCATATTAGCATGAACATTTTGCTTTCCTACATGTAGCCTGATCTATGGGAGAATTGTTTTCAGAGGCTCCTGAAACAGGCTTTGGTAGGTCTGAGGGCTCTGCTCGTGTGGTTCTGCTTGGGGGATTAATAACACTAAGAGAGGTTTTATCACAGTCAGATTATCAACAAGACATGACAGAAACTATTTGGGTCATTGAGAATGAAGAGGCTGTGAAAGCCAAAGATATACATGAAATGGAGTAAATATTAGGGACTGCCTTTTCTAACTAGGATCCAGAGAATTTAACACGTGAAATTCCCTGCACAATATTCTTGGCCAAAACCAGATCCTGCAGGTATCGAGTGCCAGGGATTTTATGCAGGCATTTATTTCTATGCATGGTCATCCCAGCGTGAAAAAGGGTAAATGCAGATTAGTGATACCAAACTATGATGAGAGCCTCTTGGCAGTACAGGGCTCTCTGGGCCATTTTGTTCCTGATAAAGCATAACCCAGCAGCAGCTGAGGAACTGTTTGACAGTCCAATGTCTAGAAGAACTGCAACAACCAATCCCTGAAGCTGTCAGACTGTGATGGAAGAGCAGCGTCAGGAGAGTCCTGTTAAGATCCTCGCAAGACTTAGGAGTCTCTGATTATCAAGTCAGCCACAACCTTGTGTATTGTAGCACAGTTGACAATCTTCTATTGCATGGCCAAGATGATCTCATCTCTGCCTGCAGGTTGTGCAAATGCTTGGTCAGTTTTCCCAAGGGCTGAGCAGAAGCCAGATTTCAACTGAACAAAGAAATCTCTGACAGGACACTTGTGTAAAGAAAACAAGGGTTAATTTCATACTGGAGTGATCTGTTCCCATCTACCTCAGCTCACTTCGGAACAGGTTTTATCTCTTCCTTCAGCAGATAACTATTCTAACATACTCTAAGTGATGTCATTTTCTGTTCTTTCCTGCTTCTTTTCTCTTCTAAAAAAAAAGATAAAGTGAACTTATTTTGTACTTCTCCTTTAAACATATAGCTTTCAATATATATAAATCAATACACTTAATAGAAAAGATGCTTCCTGAAGGAGTTTAAGGAAGTAGAAAGACCCATCCTGAAACATGCACAGAGCATCTGTAATAGAATTATATCACGTGAGTCTGTTAGAAACCGATTTGTCATCCTGGGACAAAGCTATAGCCAGGAAGGAATATTACATGAGGGTTTTCTCTTTGCACAACATATTGCTGCTAGCATGACTGCAAACCCACAACCTAAGAAATCTTTTAGGTTATTTAAGTGCCAGATGCCTGATTTAAGGGAAATTGGGCCTGATCCCAAAGTCTATCAGAGATGATAGAAAATCATCCTTTGAATTCCCTTGGCTCTGACCCAAAATTACAAGCTGGTCTTGTACAATAACATTCGTACCACATTCGGTGTTGCTGACCAAGAGTATTTATGTTTTACAAATGCTTTCCTCACATTCTGGATTTGAGGTTTAGGTTGTGCTTACTAATGCTCACCAGAACTCATAAATAAAGTCTCCTTGTGTATTTGGCCTCAGTTTTCAGTACGAACTTGTGGCAGTAATGCTATTTTGAGACTTCCATTTCTGAATTTTTCACTTCTGTTTGAAATCGTGTGGGAACAGGAGCTCATTATGAAATTTTGCTTTACAAAATCCCATTGTCAGCATCATTTGGTCTCAGCCTGTGATGGGAAATTCAGGAAGTAGATTGTAAGGGCACAGAGAGAGAAAAAAAAAACCAACAAAACAATTGGGTAGTGTATAGGCAGCATGACTAAAGAAATACATAATGGAGCTGAGTGATAAATAAGCACAGAAAAAGCAGATCCATAGGCAAAACTGGGTAAACAAAATACATGATCATTTCTCCAGGCTGACTTTTCAGTAACAGATCCTTTCCTCATGTTTTTAAATCCTTACTGTGCTACACTCTGGTATTAGGACATGCTCTTTTCCCAGCCACACTGATTTATTTAATGTGACTATAACACGGCAGCTTTTTAACTGGCTGGATGTTTTGTCCAGCTTCATTTTAACTGCCCTCTGGCATCTCAGGAGCTACGGATGCTGCCCTGAAAACTGGTGCTTCAGTATTTCAGGGAGAGCTGAAATAGCAGGGGAAGAATAATGTGTGTTCTTATGTGAGCATCTGGAGTCTGATGAAGAGAATGAACAGAGCTGATAAAGGATGCTCACAATTAAATCCAGGCCACGTAATAAAATCGGGTGAAGAACAGACCTTTGCCCTGAGGCTTTAATTCTTATTGGCAAAGAAAAGAGAGCATTAATGCAATTTCACGTACTGCTACCTGGACTCACTTCTCTTCTTCCCCAACAAATACACTTGTTTGTTTGTGCACACTGAAGTTAAGATTCTGACAAAACTAACTCAGTAACAGTGATGGTTGCAGGTTGGGCTGCTTCTAGGGATATAATAATAGACACTGGGATATGCTTGCCAACCACTATTTGCCCATGATGATAGAGATGTGAATGTGTTATTGTCTTTGACTGCATAGCACACATCAGCTCATCAGCCACCTTCCTGGATCTCGCTCATCCAAATCCCTCAATTAGCAGGTACACATTGGATTATTCCTCCTCTGGTCCTTCTGCTGCCAGTAGTTTCTGCATCAGTTTGTGGATGCAGTATATTCGTGTTACTGCTATCGCTTCTTCTGTTCTGCTTTTGCCAAGGAATCTTTCTGTCTCCTGAAAGGCACCACAGTAGAGGTGAAAAATGAGTATGGAGCACAGTAATAACTCCAGCACAGGAATAGGAACTTCTGCTACTCCAGAGAAGGATACGGTGCCCAAAGAGTCAGATTAACACAGCTCCACTACGTATGGTGTTGAGATGAAAATTAATCAGAAGTATTCTCTATCCAAAGGTGTTGACCTTGATCTACTTCCTTGATTTTGATAGAAGGCCATTGACACCGGCTCCTCCTGACTTTAAAATGCTGCCAAGGAGGTAGGATGTGGATAGATCTAAGCTAGACTGCAGCCCTCCTTCATCTAGTGCAGTCAGGGGTAATTTTAGCTGCAGGGGAAGGCAGAAAGAGTCTGTATCTGGTGGCTGCCACTAGACATGCATATTGTAGCAGACAAAGGTGGTTTTTTTCCTCTACAAATTGCCTCAGTTCCACTTCCCTAGGTAAACAACCAGCTACAGAATTAGCTACAGTGCTAAATGAAAAAAGGAGTTGGAAGAGAGTAATGTAGAATAATTGAACAGGAAGAAAGGAAATATGTGTGTAGCAGACCTGCAAAAGAGAGCAAGCACTAATTAAATGTAGCACAATTAATTTCACACAATGTCCCTCACAAGAGGCAACATAAAATATTTTGCTGAACGAGTACACCTAGAATCACTTGTGCTTTTTTACAGAATCACAGAATTATTGAGGCTGGAAAAGACCTCTGAGATCATCAAGTCCAGCTTATGTCCCAACATCACCACATTGGCTAGACCATGGCACTAAGTGCCACATCCAGCCTTTCTTTAAACACCTCCAGGGACAGTGACTCCACCAAAGTCATCCCTTTTGCTCTGGCTTATTGTTGTCAAGCTAATGCAGAGAGCTGTCATGAGGTGAAAACATCACAGCTTACCAGTCCTGAGACTGAGGTGAAATTCCAATGTCTGAAGCAAAGAATGGGCAGCACAAAGTGAACAAAGCTCTGACGTGGGTGACAAGTCAGAAAGCCAATCTACCACGTGGTTTTGCAAGAATCCATGGATATTTTTTGAAGCAGGCACGTAACCCTTAGCGTGATCTGGCAAACTGCACACCTCTATGCCTGCAAGACACGGGGCATCTTCCAGTGTGAGGAAGTGTGGAAGTGTTTGATGGTCTTTTGGAAGCTCAGTGCTGTAGAAGTGATTTCTTTGTTCCCTTTTCCAAATGTGATCCCTCTGTGGTTGTGTTTTGGCTGTGCTTAGCCAAGGAGTAGATCTGAGGGCTGGCTGTAGGCCTCTTAATCATTTCCTGCTTTCAAATGACAGCAGCACACTCCCTGTATTGGTTTCCAAGAGAGCTGTTTAGAATGTGCAGCAAATTGAAGGATAGTGAAAATAGTGTAAATTTCCTTATTGCTGGAGCAAAAATGCTATGAGTTGAGGAAACTGAGAGTCACTGGAGAATGATGGGGCTGAAAGGAAGGAATGAAGTATGTGAGCATTCTTTTAGGATATTGGTACCTCCACACCGGTGGTTTTATGAAAAAAAGCAGAACTCGGTGATCTTGCTTCCTCCTCTGGCTCTAATCTTCACCAAACTGCCTGATTTTCTTCTAACAAAACTCACAGCCATTCTCTGTGCTTGTGGCCTGAACTGCTGACCATCCTGGGAGCCGCTGTGCAGCCAAGTACCTGATCGACACATGCAACCATGCACACAACTCAGGCACATATGGACCCAGTTCCTCTGTTCTCAAGCCTTCCATGTTCCAACCTGCTATGTCTCCTGTCCTTTTGATACATGGTGACTGATGGCTGTCTCAGAGAGGCACATCTTGTAGGCAAAACGTTTCCCCTTGGCTTTGGATAACTTGTCAGCAATTGATTCCTTTGAGTCTCACAAATAAAGACAGGGTTTTTCTTGGCTATGGGAGAAGATAACCTTGTTGGCATTACCCAATAGGTAACTGCCCATCTCCAGGAATAAATTAGAATAACAAGGCAGAGCAAACCATTTTGTTCACTCCCATCTTAGCAGGATGTCCCTCAGAAGGGAGATGGACTCCAGTATGCTTCTGCTCCTGTCCTAATTTCTTCTTTGTCATCCATAAGGGGACTAATTGAATCATGAGATGCTTTGGACATCAGTGCTAACCTCTTAGGCGACCCTTTTTATGTGGGATAGAATGAGGGTAAGGAAAGCTCTAGCTACTTACCATCATAGCCTGTGACTTTGGAAGGTATCCCTTTGCTCGTCAGCAAGCTCGAGCTTGCTATGTTATATGGTTTTCATGATGGAAAAAAATGGAATTATTCTAAGGCACTTTTATCTCCTGTCACATTTAATAAAATCGGTTTGGCTTTCTGGAAATCCTATGAGGAAGGCATCGGGATGAAAATTCATGAGCTTAGACTAAGAGACATTGGTGAATAAGACCTTCTGTCAGTCATTACTTCACAGGTCTATTTTTTTTTTAGGTAAGGAATGAGTAAGCTGGGGCTAGGGGACCTTGCTGTGTGGCTTGCCAAGCATTGCAAAGTGTCGACCCTACGTGTAATGGCCGGTGATGAACACAACTTGCATTAATGAGCTTTGCACTGCAGCAAGGTTGGGATATGGCAACAATGCAGGTCTGCCTGATGGTGGACATTGGATGTGGTCATTAGGCCATGGTGGTCCTTGCAGAGAAGTGGCTCTCATTAAGGGTCTCCTCTGGAGGCATTCAAAACCTGCCTGGATGCCTTCCTGTGTGACCTGATCTAGGTGATCCTGCTCTGGCAGGGGGGTTGGACTCGATGATCTTTCAAGGTCCCTTCCAATATCTAACATTCTGTGATTTTGTGATTAAGGAGAAACCTTTTGAAAGGTTTCATAGCATAAGATCTCTCATGGATTCACATGCGAGCAAGGATGAGTGGGCAGCATCCTCAGAGGCCCTGGTGAACATCCCTGAACAAACACTAAGTTAAAAAATGCTTCTGACAAGGCTACTGGAGAGAGAGAGAAAGAGCCTCCTTCACTTGAGTTGAGACTACTGCACTGAGGTGGGATGTCTGTTCTCCTGACATCAAAGTTTTGAGTCCATCATTTTAAGCACGGAGAAGCCAAACCCTCGGATGCCACTGTGGCCAGTTGACCATGTATGTTGCTGTTACCCTGATGTCTGGTATCAAGCTTTATTCTGTATGGGAGAAGCTTTCCTGGGAAAGGAGTGGGCAGTTGTCGCATTTCAATGTGCAGCCTGTCTGGGAGCAGCTTGGAGATGCAGCATCACTAGAGACCTGGTGGTGATATGTTTCCCCAAGCTGCAGGGCTCAAGAGGAGCTGGTACTCTGTGTCTGATCTCTACATGGAACATTAAACCCAGACTTGCTTCTACCTGGGTCTGCAGGGTTCAGGTCTCGTGGTTTGGTTTTTTTTCTTTGTTTTGTTTTGTTTTGTTTGAAGTGCAAGTGGCAAAAACCAAGCTGCTTTTTCTGGAAAAGCTTTTCTGTCTCAGGAAAAGCTTTATCCTACAAAGCACTGGCAGCTCTCCACCCTTACTGGCTCCAGGCTACAGGGTGAAACTTCTTAGTATTTCACAGAGCAAAGCTCATCAGGGAATTTTAAAACATGAATGTGCCCGTGATTCATCGATGCTGCAGCAGTAATTTAATGCACTTTTATTTTGAGTGGGGATTTTGTAAGTGTAGATGAATAATAACATTGTTTGCCCAGCTTGCTCTTTCTGTTATGAGCTGTTTAGGATCTTTGATGCAAATTCCCAGTAATATGTTTAAATACATGTGGAAAGGGAAGAACCCATCTTCTGCTCATATCAAGCCTGTCTGATGATGAACTGGCAGGACCTGCCTTTCTGATGTAGATATTTTCACTTAAATCCTTTTTGGTTTGTGACAGAAAATGAAATTTTGAAGCCAAATGACCCAGCTGAATAGGCTAGGCCATGTCCTTGCTTTGCTAAGCATCAAACTGAAATAGCTGATGTCTTCCTGAAATGCATTGTTGGCACGTCATGGGAAAATGGGGACAAAAGGCTGCAACCAACCTTCCTGCGGCGTGTTCCAAAGAGTGTGGACAGCAGAGTGGTTGATGCCAAGTGTGCAAGCACAGGGACTGTGGCCACGTTACCCCGTTAGCTGACAAAGACCTCAGCACAGTCCCTGTTTGAGCAAGAGGGCTGTGACACTAGGGAGGCAAAGCTGCCTTAGCTCCCTTGCCCTGTGTCAGCACCTAAAAGTTACTGCAAAGGAAGGGAGAGAACTGAGGAACTTCTCCAAAGCAGCTGGGCACCTGTGAGGAGGAATTTTTTTTTTTTTTAATTGGTTTATACCTGTCAGACTTGTCAGTGGTGAAACTGGATGTTTGCAAAGAGTAAGAATCCTTCCCCCTCATCCGCCCCCACACCTCCTTCTTTCCCACTGGCCTGTCTCCAGGCTTCAATGTGACATCTGAGCAAGTTTATTTCAGCATCCGCTGTCAGCAGGAGTGGAGGAGGTTGTGAGAAGAGGCATCCCACGGCTCTGGTGCCTAGCGGATATTTTGTGGCTGAGCTGTGCTTGGGAATCATCTCCTTTGGATGCTGATGAGAATCTGTTGTGATCCGTGCTCAAGCCTTTAGGTTTAAATAGCTCCTGAGATGTGCTGGCGATTTAACAACAGCGTTGGAAGTCTGCACAGGTAGGGTGAGATCATTGACTTGATCTGTCCACCTTCAGAAGGTCCCAGGTACCATGATATTGGTCTGTGAGTGACAGTCATCAGCCAGAAAAGAGAATATAATATAGGAAAGACTTAGGTGGTGAAACCAAAGTGAAAGAGGACTGCAACTTTAAGTTATGGGGAAGGTGATTGTGAAAAAAAAGAAAAGGGGGGGAGGAGAAGGAAAGAAATTCTCCTTGTACACATTTGTCACCTGAGGGATGTCTGCTTCCACAGAATTACCTGAACTAGTGAGACAAAATGGATCAGTCCAGCTTTGTGCCAACAGACAACTGAGATGACAACGTTATTAGTGTTCTCAGGTCAGGCTTGTCATGTTGAATTAACAGTTCATGAAGCACAAGAAGTACTGTTCCCCCATGTGAATCAGAACTGAGACATCACCTGCACAAATAATTGTATTAGTTTTGAATCAACAATGAAAACAAAGGATAAACAATTATCTACTTAAGTTCCTCATTGTTTTTTGGTAACATCACTGTGCAGAGTAACTGAATTACCTTTGTCTTCCTATTTGTCGTGGGGTTTATAAGACACCCCCTCTTCCTTTTCCCCCTTCCTGCGCAGTTGTGCGCACGAACACTCAGCAAATAGCCTGATGTGCCTCTGTCTCTGCATCTAAGGATGGGAGCACTGGTCAGGATGTCTCAGTCCCCAGCTACCTGCTTCCTGGGGATGTCAAACTGCAAACTCCTGGTGTGATTTAGAAGGGATGGTGAGCTGCCAGCTGAGGGGACGGGAGCAGAGAGGAGAAACCAGGAGCCTAGATCATCCCTTGAAGTTTGACAGGACTGAGATGCAGATCTAGATGCGGTCTTTTCTAGCTTTTTTTCCATCACTCGGGCTCCACACAGACAGGATTGGCACTGCTGGGCACCACACCTCCCCACAGTTGGACAGCATTAAGTGAGTGAGAAGGGATGGCTCAGGAATGGCTCAGGAATGGCTCAGGGATGGCTCAGGGATGGCTCAGGGATGGCTCAGGGATGGCTCAGGGATGGCTCAGGGATGCCGTAGGGGGATGTGAACTTGTGCTGCCCTCCACTAGAGACCTTCAGCACAGTTGGTAACAGCTCATGGTTTCCAGTGGTGGAGGTCTTAGTTCAGCCGTGGGTACACTGGCTGAAAACCTGGCTGTTTGCAGCTTAGTCCCCTGTTCTGCAGTGAAGTTGGTGGTAAATGTACTGCTGTCAAGGTTGGCCCTTGTTTATCGACAGTGCGGAAGCTCTTCTGACACAGTACCTCTGGTCAGGTCTGTCAGCATTGACTTCCAGCTCCTCTGTTACTTATGAGAAATCTCTGATGATGCCTCTTCCCCTGCTTTCTATGACCAAATATAATTCTCTGCTACAGATGTTTTTGAGGAGGAGGTTGTGCCACTTCTGAAACTAAGTGGGGTCTGCCAGAGTCAGCTCTTGGATGGGAAACCAGGATTAGAGGCCATTGGAGATGTTAGAGAAGGCAACTTTTTCACCTGAAAAGTGATCTCCTTGTTCAAAATAATGCTTAAAAAGAAGCTGATCTCTGCTTTACAGGAGTGCTCTCCTTCAGATGAGCTGTAAAATGAGATCCATATGTGGCTGCTCATGATCCCTATGACGGGACTAGAATATCTGTGATATCTCAGTATCGTCACCAAATCCTGGTTGTGTCCTGTCTCGGATTTGCTTTCTACATATCTGTGCAAATTTCATGCATTATCTCTTGGTCTATAGCATTGCTCCCACCACAGTTCATATTTGAGAGAAATTCCACTTTTCTGCATCACAGTTTTTCTGGGTACATCTGGTTATGATGATAGCTCAGTGTTTGACTTTTGAAACATCCGATTCTCTAGTAGAACAGAAGAGTTTAAGGGAAAACAAGGATTCCTAGCTATGAATATTTATGGTTGGAGTTGAATTGTATTTTAGATTGCAATTCATTATTGCTGGTAGAATAATAGAGAGAAGCTAGCAGTCAATTTAATACAAGTATTTTCCCTTTTGTGCCTTGACCAGTGAACAAATTTATCTAAAATCTGTATACTCTAAGTCTTAGTATTTAAATCTTACTGAAGGTACAGTCTTATTAAAGAAAACAAAGCTAGAAATAAATCTCTCCACAATACCAATAAGCCAGAAATGTTTCTGCTCACAAGCAGTAAAAACAGAGAACTGACTCAAGCCATTTTATAGAGCAGAAACTTCGATATGAACAGAAACACAAATTATGCTCCATTTAAACACTCATGGGGTGGAACCACTGCTGCTCAAGTGAAACTTCTCCTTGTTAATCCTAAATAAAGGGAGCTGGTTGGAAAGATGTGAATATTTGCAGTGGAGATGAAATAAAGCAAACCAAACACGCACTCATTTGCAGTGTCTGGGGCTGACCATTTTTTCCCAAATCTAACATTTGGAGAATAGGGATGTCTGTGAAAACATCTGAGATGGAAAAGATGGATGTGGGAAAGGGGGCTACTGGTAAAGACAGTTTGACTTGCTCTGGGCCTGTATTTGGCAGCAGATAATCCTGCAAACCTCCCCAGATTTGAATGTTTAGTTCCTTCCTTGCTATCTCACCTCTCTCTTTCTCCTGTAAGCCAGGTGAGTGTCCCATTGCTCAGCCTCTGCAGCATCAGCTCGGATTCTCTTTCCCCCTTTAGTCCTTTTCTCCCACTGACTTTCCAAGTGTCTTAGCAGCTCTCCCTGTAGTTGGCTACATACAGATTAGAAACTAAAGAAAGAAAATGCTTTTAGGTGGTCTATTGCCAAATGAAATAGAAGTAATTTTCATCTGAGCAGAAGGGAAAATGTCCTCAGTTACACTTTGGAATAATTGCTCTAAGAAAGAGTTGACAACAGTTAAAAAAACACAGAACTCTGGCCAAAAAGAGACAGCAATTGTGGAAACAGGCATTTGCTGGGAGATGTGAGCAAAGTTAACTCTTTGTTTCTCTGCTTTACCAAGCAGGTTGATGGGCTTGTACCCATGCCCACCCTTTATCCCACTGCACCGGGTGTGTTGTCTGACCAATCCTCTTTCCCCTCCAGTTCATTTTGATCATGGTCCTATTCTGTATTTCTCTGTCTGTACACATTAAACAGCTTCCTGAGAAACTCCATTTCATGCCTCAGAAGAAGTAGGCTCAATTTTAAATAAGTGTGCAATATCCTCAGCTTTATCAATTGTCACCCCAATAAAAAATCTTTCCCATCCTATCATCTGATTCAGTATTTCATTTCAGTCCAATAGCTCCTAATTCTCCACTACTCTGGTGCCAACCACTAAGGAAGTCTGTTGGGCTCATCAAAGTCTTGCTGTGACTCATAGCCCCTTCTTACATAAAACAGTCTTTTCATGTTGATCAAGACAACCAATCTTCAAACCCTATGATGCCTCCTGGAGAGATGGACGTAAAAATGAGGTAGACCCTGAGCCCTGGAGGCAATCTGCAAGGAAAATAAATAGTACAGGCGGATGAATTGTTGTAAACAAGTGGAAGTGAGATTCTGGTTGAAGAGAAAAGCTTTTGACTGATTTGTGAAGATGTGAAAATCAGACAGGAGCAGAATGTTTTCTTTTTTTTTTCTTCTTTTTCCATTTTCCAATGTTTTTTTGTTACATGCTGATGTTGCTAATACAGCTGTCTTCTCTCTGGAAAAAGTCTGCAAATCCTTTTGATGACATGATGTATATAGAAACACAGAAAGCAAATAGATTTATCATTGTGCACTTATTTCGCCTACGCTTTCTGAAGGCATTTGGGTCTTTCATACCTTATCCTACATCTTATGCTGATATGGCACAGTCCTCCACAGAGCTGAGCATTGAGAAGTCAGTAGCTTTAGGGTTGCCGTGCATTTCAAGGGGGGGCAACCACAGCAAGATCTTTGCAGAAACCTTTTCTTCTGCTATCTTCCCATACAAAGGTCTATTAATTTTGCATTTACCTTCTAGACTGATGAATGGAGCAGAGCTAGCCTTCCACAGTTTCTATTTTAGTGTTTATCTATGGGTAGCTTTGGCTTTCCAGTTCACCCCAGGTATAAAGCTGCCACTTGCACTTGCACCTATTCCTCTTCAAGCTTACTGATGAAATGTCTTCCCAGCAGAAGACAGCACTTCTTTCCAAAGGAATCAGACTATAACAATGTGGCTGATCTTACAGACATCATATCCTCCTAGGGCAAGGGGGAGAGGGATTTCTACCACTTAGCTCTACTAAGCCAAGGACATTCCTCTTCAATGATGAGCTGTTGTAATGGCATGTAAAGGGAGTGAGAGGAGCAGTGCAGGAACATGTATTTTTCTCAGTCTCCCAAAGTCCATGGAAACTTATTAAGATACAAAGGGAGATCTGCAGGGGTGCTTTGTGAGTGCCAGTGAGCTCCATATGATAAACAGTATGTTAGAAAGCACCGACACATGCAGTGATAAATGCTCTCCCTCCTTGCCATTGTAATATATATAATAAACAAGAGACCCCGCATTCAATCAAAATCAGGACCAGAGGCTTTGTGCCTTCCAGACACAAGCTCCAAACTGTGATTTCTGTTTTAATCTGATCAGCGCCTCTGGCATTTAAGATTGGCTGTGGAGCTGCTAATATAATGAACTCTTTGCTTTTCTTCTGCTAAATGATATTAAAAAAATGAGAAACCTCAAAAAAGAGAAGCAAACAAAGCTGGACTGGGTCACTTAAAAACACAAACTGTGTTTCTTTGCAGATGCAAACTGATTTATACCAGTTGTGTGTGTGGACCTTCATCTAGGCTCACAAATGCTCCCCAAATCTGTCTTTCATTTCAAAAGTCTATAGGCTTGTGTTTACCTTGCTAGACCAGCCCTCCCAGGGAAGGATGCTCCCTTCTCCGGGCCAGAAAAATGAACCAGTCTGGCTGCCTTGCTGTGGTGTCATTGGTGACCAGCTTTAGAATCCCTGTGCCTTTTGCTTGCCCCAGTCCAGGTCGAGCCCAGAGAAAGGAGAGAGTCAAGTCTCAAGTTCTGAATCAAGAAACAGCATTGGCTACAGAAGGATCTTTCTGGGATGGTCATGAAAAATGTAATTTCATATTTGTGAGGATGGTAAAGAGAAATTAATCTTCCTCCAATTACCAGTCTGAAGGAAGACAAAAATGATTTATTGTGGTGATGTGGAACTTTGTAAGAATGCATACTCTGTGTGGGAGCTGGACTACAAGTGCTGTTGTCAGTCATAACTGCTTTTCAAGTGGACAGAAGAACTGGAACTTTGAAAATGTCAGGTGTCACTGATTTCGTTACAGTTCTCTGTGGCACCACTCAAGTCATCCCCATTTAATGGAGTTTGTTCCTGTTTGGGTATTTTTTGAATTAAGAACACAATGCTTCACCTTCTGCAAGCTGCATGAAGCAGACTAACGATAACAGCATCATCAAGAACACTGAAAGTGGCCAAGTGCCAAGGTTGCTGCTATTGCTGACAACCAGGGAGAAGTTGCTTTTAAACAGTTGAATGTTGGCATGTTTTGCTAATATATGTCTTAGAATGGGGGCTTAAAATAGTTCATGGACTACCTGCTTAGGCTGAATGAAGGGAAAGATGAATCAGACTTGACAGTGATGAGAACACTGGGGTTTGAAGCTCTGGTCTATGAGAACATTTCATTACAGTCCTTGAGTGAATCCCTTAAGTTCTTTATGCATGAATTCTGTATCATAAAGCAAGAGCAGCCTTGCAGAGAGGAGGGTATGGAGCATGCTAGGCTGTTAGCAGGGCACTAACACTATTCAATCTTGATAACAGCTGCTATTACATCTCGATTAAGTTCATGAACTGTCGGGGTGCTGGCAAGTCCACCACTGACTGTGTACAGCATGCAGGTACAGGATGGCAAAAGTGGTTAACTGTTTGCTCTCTGGCTGAGCCCAGAGGGGCTATTCCACAACAAATGTAGTTTCAGAGAAGCAAGTATCACGTTGAGAAACCCACACTCCAGTTACCAAGAGCTCTGACCCTTGTATGTTTGTCTTCAGGAGGGAGATGAACCACAGACCTGGGTGACCCACAGTCGATACCTGCTCAGCTCCGAGACATTTATAAAGAAAAATGATATGTGAACACTTTCACTGGAGATCACATAGTTAAGGAGTAGTGATGAGCTACAGAACAATCAGATATCCTGATCAATTATGATGTGCTTTAGTGGTGCCTGAGGCCAAAAGCTGTACTGCAGAAGTGGTGGACGTACCCTTCCAACCGAGCAGCTTCCAAAGATGGAAGAAAGGAGAAGCAGCAGAAAGGAACAAAGAAATCCCAGTCTAACTGGTTCAGCCCTTAATACAACTGAAGCTAATGCGATGGCAAAATACAGTGTGTGTCTGTCCTTTCGTCCTCATGGTGCAATTCCTCAAGATAAGGGAGGATAAAACGGTCCATCCAAGATACTAATGTTTCTCAGAAGAGAGGAGTTTTTTATTCTTTCTGTACCTTTGCAGATTTTGAAGCAGATCTTCAAGGCTGCACGTCCATAAGCATTCCTTTATGTAACTTCAGTTTACAGCGAAGCTGCTGCACCTCAGCCGTGCACAGCAGAGCAGCAGCAGTGTGAAAGCAGAGTGGACTCTTCCTGCTTTACAAGGCAGCTTTACATTTTTGCATTAAAAAGGAGAAGGGCATTGCTCCCCATTCCTTCAGGATTTCATAGAGAAGCAGCCAAATGTCATTAAATATCATGTCACTGGTGATGGGAACAAGCCAAGCCAGTCAGTGCTTTCAAGAAAGAGGAAGAGCAAAAGAAAAGAAAGACCAAATATTTATGGTGAGTGTGTGCATGGGTAAGTGTGCAGCTGTTGTGCTCACACCTCTGATGACATTCTGGCCATCTCTCAGATGTTTAAGTTTCATTTAAGTTTTTTGACTCTTCCTACATATTTTGCCTTCAGTAAACCCATCTTCAAGAACGAAACAACTGTGTTTACTCTCTTTTTAGTAGCTACAGTCCCTAGTGGGCTCAGCTGACCTGTCCTAAACATTCTCTCACTGTTCTTTCCCTCCAGCATTTGTCTGAGTGAGGCCAGGGCTGGGCTGGCAGCTGGCAGAGGCTGGACTGGCTGCTGTGTGCTCACCCTGAGTGTGTTTTTCTCCCAGGAATCAACCCCAGCACTTTGGTTCAGCCACCCCACAGAACTTGAGGCCATTGTCTGCACTCGTGGACTTCAGAAGAGGTTTTGCACTTGAGTACCCAAAGTTGCTTCACACTCTGCTTCAAACCACACAGCCCACAGGAGACCTGTAACCATAACCAGGATGCGCTGCCTTATTGCTTAAATACCCTCATGAATATACTGCAACCTGATCTACAGCTCTAACAAATTCAATAAGGCAAACAAGGATTTAAAGACATTTTAAAGAAATTAACTTCTGGATGAATGTTTATTAAGTTTTATGAAGCCATTTACTAAAATGTAGCATTTGGTTCAAAAGGCACCTGAACTATGCAAGCTGTGGAAATGACTTTTATGATTGAAATGAGAAACACAGGCAAAATTGAAAGCATTCCTTATTGTTTGAGGCACGGGTCTTGTGCCTTTCTAGAAAGAAATTGACCCTCTGCAGACTTTCATCTTCCTTTGCACTGGGCATGAGGCGGTACTCGATTGTGTGACACTGGATGAGAGGGCTGCATGGGAGGACTGAAGAGCTCTGGCTTCAGGGTGTTTTGCTTTTTCAAGGAGTCAGCCCTGAGCTAGAGAAGTCATGAGCAGAGAGTAACATTTTTCACTCAAGTTTGCACATAGTCTGGATTTCTTCCTAGGCAATAGAGGCTCCACTGAGAGCATCCTGCCCTGCAAAAAAACCTCCTGCAGCCAGAAAACAAGGGCATTGCCACATGTTGTGGATTTTCAATGCTGAAGGCACGAACTGCAGCTCCTTGGGCAGCAGATTGAAAATACACCTTTTAACAGAGCAGGGCTGAATACCAAATAAAAAGATCCATAAAATAAATGATATGATTTTTAAATAATTGATGGTGTAGGGACAATAGAGGTTTCTGCTCCTCTCATCTGGAAGCAGCACCGAGTGCTTTCGGAGAGGTGATGCATTTCAGCTAGGTTTTAGAAGATGAATTTTCCAGGCATGAATGGTTCCAAATATTTAAATTTTATTTTGCTGCTACTTCCCAAGCAACCTTTCTCTCTATCAGAAATCAAAACAGTTGGATTGAATGGCTAAAAACTATGAAGACTTTGTGTATATTCCTCATGCTCAGCTGAGCTATTTCACAACAGAACTTTGGGAGCTGCAGGGAGTATAGAGGTGACTGATTGTTGCTCATTAAGTCTAAAGACACTTCAATAAAGTGGGCAATACCCAAGTATTCTGTTCCCACGAAATTACATCTGTTAGAAAAATGGATGCCAGGGAGGACATGGGTCATGCAACAAAGATGAAGGTAGGAAGGGAAATCTCACTGGTAAGGCACAGTAAACCTCTTTTGGTTTTCAGCAACAAATTGTCCGGGGTGAGGGCTGTCTCCTTTACTTTACTGACTGCTCCTAGTGCGATAAAGCCCTGCTCTGCTCAATTTTCTGAGCAGAGCTGCTGCAGAAATAATGACCAAGATAAAACGTCTTTAATATTTGCCCTGCAACAGCAGAAAGCAAGCAGGGAATACAAGCAGGGCAGGAGTTCAGACAACTGCCAGTCTCCTGTAGTGCTACCTGGCACAGCAGCTGTCTTCTGTGCAGCACAGGTCTTTCTGGAAGCCCAGAAGACCTCCACTACCATACTTCAGGCTCAAAGCCCAGGGATTCAGCCAAAGGGAGCTGGATGCTGTCCATCACGGCTCCTGAGAGCACAACAGGACCATAAACCAGCATGGACCCTCTTTGGTTTTGCCAGATCTCAGGAGGGATTTCTCAGGGCAAACTTCACCGATGACAGCTTTCCTCAAACCCAGATAGTCTTTTCCCATAGTCTTTTCCCATGTTTTTCTGCTGACTTGCAGCCACCAGTAGCAGCTGGTGTTTGGATGCTGCGTTGTGCCAAACAGCCAGTGCTTGCAGGCTGTGGAATGGGGGCACTCGGGGACTTTTCTGCAGTGGAGGTGCAAAGGCCAGTTCCAGGCTGATGGGATTTCACCAGTTTCGACCACAGCCAGGTAACCTGTGCTGGTAAGCACATTGTATGATAAAGGCACTTCTGCTATTTCAAGCATAATCAACCCAAGCCTTAAATTCAGATATTTATTTCTGAGGATCAATAAATGACAAAGTAAAATAAACCACCATACAGTACAAAGGCTATATCAGGAAGTAACCATTTAATTACAGTTTGCTCAGTAAATACAGTATCAATAACAGCATGTTACATTGAAAGAGTGTTTCCCATTGCTACACAAAAGGATTTCACACCCCCTTCCTTCCCTTTGTCACAGACAATATTGCAAAGGAGATGCCAACACACTTTTAACTTTCTTTTTTTTTTTCCCCATTGTGCAACAGGTCACAGAAAATAAAGCACATCAACATTTTCTATTTCAGAAAAAAAAAATAATAAAAATGTGCACTTTAAAAAACATTTGCCATAAATACAGTATGTGCAGGACTATCAGGTGGCACGGCTGGGGACACACGTTTGATCACAAAGCCAGGACACAGCATCGTGACATTCTGGATTAGCAATTTCTGGTTTTGTACTAAACGAATCCAGGCTGAGAACAGAAGAGCTTGTTGAGCTGTGATGTTAAGAACCAGGCATAGCTCTAGCAGGTACAGCTTTGTTTAAACAGCTACCAAACAACACGGCCAGGAAGATACCAGACTAACACTCAAGGCGTTGCACGGGAAAACTCCAGTGCTCTCACGGTGGGTGGACGTCTGTCCCTCCCCGAGGACAGGCAGCAATGGCAGCTGCATTAATGAATGGGTTCAAACCTGCAACACCAGCTGTCTGCAGCAGCAGCACACCTTGGGGTTTGTTTGACTCAACGTTTAATGCTATAAATGCAAAGGTCATGCTATTGTCATGTTTACAGCACGTGTCCTCCTAACCCTCCTCACCAACATTTCCACTTAGGATTCTCCTCGACGGGAGCAGTCACTGAAGCGAGGGCTCATGCACTTTGCAAAACAGACAAGCTCAACAGAGCGTTCAAACACTGACATGTACTGAGCCTTTGGGGAGAAAGTCCTGTCTGGGGGAGATTTCTGAATAGCACAGTGGCTCTGTAAATCTGATTTTACACACTGCCAAACGGATGACCCTGACACGAACGCTGTGAAGAGAAATGAAACCTCAAAATAGTATTTGAAGAGGTCACTTGATAGACCCTCTTCAGATGGGAATTTCTCAGAATCTGTCTGGTGGCACTTCACATCTGAGGGTTCAATAGATTTATTTTTATTTAGTTTAAAACACTTATAAGAAATTTGCGTAGATTAGAAGCATGCCACACCAATGCTCACCTCTCTGCCCCGGGAGGGAGTTCAGACAAGACAGGAATGCAAAGGATGGGACAACGTGTCCTGTCTAATTGCAAAAGCCATTTATACTCAATTAGGTTTAAAGCTAAACCTTGTTGGGTTCAAACAATGTTAAAAGACATGGAAAGAACCATTTTTCTGGTATATACTGGGAAGTTTTGTGCCTTTTTATTCTCTAAGGTATCATACTTTCCTTTACAAAACTTTGGGGTCTTGCAATGAGTTATCCTCACTTCTTTGAGCTCAAGGGAACTAAACCTCTAGGTTGAAAATAGCAAAATTAGGGGAGGAGGAGCAAGAGAATGAAATCAGCTGTAACTTACACTTCTTGGCTCAGGGTAGTCAGATTTAGGCAGTGGAAGAGGTAGCTTTAAGCTGCAATCTCAGCATAAGGCTATAGGCTCAGTTCTGCTCCCAAGTTACACTGCAGGAACAGAGCTGTAGAAGCCAGCAAACCACTTGGATAAATCCTCCTAACCAGTCAGTTCTTCAGGACCTGAGTTGCCCAACAACCACTGCATAAAGAGTTTTACTCCAGCTTGTTCCCATTTTCATGTCAAACCAAAAATAAACCTACCAATTTCTCTGAGCTGTGATCAAATATTCTGTAAACTGCCAGTGTGTATCAGTAATGAAAATCCAAGCCAAGCATCTTCTGTGAAACAACAATTTTTGTACAGTGTTTTCTAAGATAATCAAGCACATTTTAGCAGGTGTTGAACAGGTTGGTGTTGAACAAGTATATTAATAATGTTTAACGTTTCAAAAGCAACTGAGACATGCAGGATGTTAAATCCTAATGAAAGTCAAAGCAACACACAGTTACAGCTTCCGTGGGAGGCTTCAGAAACCACCTCCCAGCTGTTGACTCTATTTAGAGGAGAAGTTAAAAAATCTGGATCCTCTCCAGAAACATTTAAAGTGTCTTGCCAAAAAGGCCAACATTAAGGGTGTGACGTTAAGACTCCTCTGCTCATCGTACCTGGACTTTCCCACAAGGCAATAGGTATAGGTCTTCTAGAGCTTCTTCTTCCAACCTGCCCAAGCCATTTCTGACACACACACACAGATAATAATTCCTGGTTTCTCAGATTTCCTTCCAAAGAAATCAGTCTTCTTTTTGCTTCCTTTTTTTTTTTTTTTTTTTTGGTGTGTGTGCCCCTACCTGCTTTTCTTGCTAAAGAGGAGCCACCTGTGCATAAGCAATAAAAGTGCTTTGTTGAATATAATCTCTGCCCTTGAGTACAACCAGGGCAAGAAATTAAAAGAAGGCATGACAAAACAGTGCTTGCAGTTTGGCTGAACCAGAAGAAACTGAAGTCCCACTGATTTCTATTTTGAGCCCTTTCTTTTGGAGTGATTCTGTACTAGGCATTAAAATAATCTCCTATTGCTGGTAGGTGTGGTTGAAGGTCATGGCTGATGGTAGCCCAGTCTACTATGGTAGCTAGGTCTGTACAACTGCCAGGTTATAAATGCCTTGGAAGTAGACATCACAACTCACAGCAAATGTCCCACGGGTATTTTCTCTGTGCCCTGAGACCAATAGAACCTAACCCATGAGATACCTCATCTGTAGCAGGAGAAGTCACTGGTACCCAGTGGCTCAGTAATTGGTCTCCATCATTGTGTGATGCTTCACTGGGGCCAGATCCACAGCTCTAGCACGGAGACTTCTGTTACGTACCAAGGGTGATTGTTAGCTGGGGAGTGACAGAGGATGGACAGAGCCCAGGAAGCTGAACTGAGCTGAGTGACTCTTCTAGTTTGTCATCATAAAGAGACAAGCCCTGCTCTCCTTGGGAAGTGTGGTGTGAAAGGGGACACAAGGTCACCTCCAGCAAAATCACAGCTGAGGTTGCACAGGATGATTGGTTGATTGCAGGTTCATGCAGGTTACCATTTGGTGATGTGACAGTGGGGAAAGCCCTTTAGCTTGTCCTAGATGACTGTGATTTCTGGTGCTAAAGGCTCTGGAGCAATTTGCTGTGTCATGTAGTGGGAGGTTAGAGGTGGAACCATATGGGAGAAAAGCTCACGCTACCTATCCTGGCCAGCTGAGAAATTTCAAGGAGAATTTTCAAATCTTGTTTCTGTTCCTCCAGCTTGTTAAAAGAATGTTTAGAAGCTAAGGCTCCCCAGTTTAGACCTTCTTGTGTTCTGCATTTGCACTATTGTATGTGCAGATATGTGTCAACAGGTCTGGCAGCAGCAAGAAATAAAAGGTAGAACAAGAAGCCTTGGTGCCTACAACTGATATCACCTATGAGCTGTCAGCCTTGTGAAAATGGTGAGGAAACAAGTAAAACTGGAATAAGAATGGGAAAAATCTGATGTTCCCACAGACTTGGGGCAGGTTGCTCTTATCTCAGCAGCCTGGAGCCCTCTGAGCCTGGAGTTTTCTCAGCTCTTAATGCAAGCCAGATAATTGTTCTCCCTGGGAATAAATAGGATTTGTCTGTATGGCAACAGTAAGATTTTCCATTTCTGTTCATTTTCAGCACTGCAGTTGGGCACAGTTTCTGCATTCTTGACTTTGCCAGAGACTTTGTTATTTATTGGTGTCACAGTACCAACAGCAGCGAGAGAGGGGTTCACGGTACCAGGCACTACATATGCCCTACAGTGGAAGATGACCCCCATTCCCCCAGGCCACAGCCACCCCAATCTAGGTAAGGCATCATCTGTTGTTATTTAATTTCAAGGAGCCAGAGTGGCTCTCTTGAGCACCTAGGTCATATTAATCATGATATATTCCTAAACAACCACCTGCCTCCCTGAGTCTTCACTCCTTATTCATTAAACATCCCATAGATGAGCACGTTCATTCTCCAGAAACATCCCTTTCTGTTCAAAACTGCTTTCTTGTCATCAGACTCTCTTCTTGGTGCCACCAAGAGATGTGATCTCAAACCCTTGGATGTGAACATGGCATCTCTGCATCGAGAGAAGGCTGAAATGCAGTATGATTTTGCCTAAGTTTAACATATATTGGCTTCCCAGTAAACACTGCATCTGGATTTATGCCAGACTGGTTACAAAACATGTAGACATTACTCACAAGAGGCAAGGCCAATGCTTTAAAATAACCTCAACGTTACTGGCAGAATGAAGCCTATTTTTCCAACAAAAATGACTTTGCTAGACACATTTGTGTTACGTGAATTTGGAGACCATGCATGAAAGTCACAGAGGCCTCTCTCAAGTTTTGACTCCGTGATGAAATGCATTTCCCTTCTTCCTTTGGCTTCAGTATGTAGTTTCCCTTGTGACCTGGCTGGAAAATGTGTGGTTGCTGGAGATGCTGTTGGATTTCCTGGTGAAGGCCAGTCGTTTCTTCTTCTTCCTCCATGGCAGGCACAAGAGTGTAAGTGTAGAGAGGAAGATCTGTCGGAAGTTTGCAGACACCAGGTTGTAGAGGATGGGGTTGATTGCTGAACTGACATAGAAGAGGACGTTTGTCAGCATGTAGAAGTAATGGTAGAAGTTGAAAAGGAAGCTGAAAGAACAGATTAAAGAAAAAATATCTGAGTGTGGGGAACTGGAACAATTGAAAGTCACAAGGGTGAGAAAACCATGAGTTGCTTTTTCAGTGAACCTTTCTTGGTAAGCAACATGAGATTACCAGTGGGACTCAGCGCATGAGCCACCAGGAAAACTGAATCCCAGAATCCCAGCATGGTGGGGGTTGGAAAAGACCTGTGGAGATCATCTCATGCAACCCCCCTGCTCCAGCAGGGTCACTCAGAGCAGGGGGCCCAGAATCACAGTGTCCAGGCGAGGTCGGAATCTCTCCAGCGGAGACTCCACAACCTCTCTGGGCAGCTTGGGCCAGGGCTCTGTTCACCTTCACACCAAAGAAGCTTTTTCTCATGTTTAGGTGGAACTTCCTGTCTTCTCGTTTGTGTCCATTGCCCCTTGTCCTATCGCTGGGCACCACTGACAAGAGTCTGTCTCCATCCTCCCAACACCTGCCCTTTAGCTCTTGCTCAGCATTGCTCAGCTCCCCTCTCCGGCTAAACAGCCCCAGGGCTCTCATCCTTTCCTTGTCACAGAGATGCTCCAGTCATGAAAACATCTCTGTTTTCAACTGGGATTGGCCAAACACAGGCCAAATGCTTCTACAAACATCTACAAACATGCCTCAATCACTAGCAGTTGGAAACTTACCTACGCCCTGGGTCCGGATGTGACATTTACCTCGTGCGTTCATAGACACGCGTGAAACCGAGAAGGCAGATGGAAATTTGTTTCTGTGTCGTGCATATACATGAGCTTGACTTTCTGGCTGCAGTTCTGGTTTACAGAGCCTGCAGAAGAGCCAAGATCCAGTAACAGATGTATCTCTCTCACCCCTCCGGCAGTGAGAGCTGCATCAACTCATTCAATGGGTCCCTGGGTTGGGATTTGCCTATAATCTGGGACAGCATTCTCTATTCTGGGGGCAAGCTGATGACAGCCTGCTATAGAAACATGGCCTGACGATTACAATACAATGTTTTCGACTAGGATTGGTTAAAAATGCTTTGGTTTTTTGGTTTTTTTTTGTAATATCCTTGCTTGGGACAACTGAGAGCAACAGCTCTGAGCTGCTAAGGGGTTTATAAACAACGTGGGTCTCATTTGCAGGAAGATGTTCCCCAGGATCATTTATCTCAGTGGAAATTGCAGACCTTTTTGTTAGTCTAAGCACTGTCTAGCAAAAGACAAATAGACGTGTGCTGGAGTATATCACCAATCCCTCCACACCCCCCCCGGCACTGCCAAGTCCTGCATGGCCCATCCAGCTTTTGCAAGCAGAGATTCTCTATACAATTGTGAAGAATTAATACAGCAAAAATTTCTTCAGGGGCAGGCACACGCATTTCTAAATGAACATGTCAAGCTGCTGCAAGCTCTTGATTAGCTCCTGTACTGATAGTTCACCATCTATAATATGTCTGTAAAGTCAATGTTTCCCTAAAATCGCTCATGGCTTTTAAAAGAAGCAATAAAAATATGTGCATGCAGCCACAATGCATAAATTCACACTAACTGCAGACAGGTTCCTCTACCCCTCTTGCTCAAAGCAACTGCAGTCATTACATAATTGATCGCTGCTTTAAGTGCTTTTCATATAGGAAAGCAAACAAGAAACAACAGTTTTGTCCCAGTGTGTGCCTAGAGCTCTGTTTTCATGATTGCAGATAGGTTTTGGGTTTTACTACAGATGGATGTACAATTTCATTCAGTGGGCTGCTAGATTGTAAATTACTATTCTCTGTGCTTGGAGCTTATGAAATATTAAGGTTTTGTAGTTGCTTTGCTTTCTGGTATTGTAGATTATTTTTCTTTTCCTGTTCATTGCAGGAAGCAGACCCTGTCCCAGAGAGAAGGGGGGTGTAACACCATGGGAGGAAAGACACATTTTTCACTGAGCACCTCTCATGGCATCTCAGGCTACCCGGGTGTATATCCCCAGACAGAATTAATGCTTAATTGCCTGTTTAAAATGAATATTCAGTTCTGTGGCTGAGGAACCTGGCCTGATGCAGCAGAAAAGCTTCACAGAGCTGTCCATGTGCCCTCACAAGCCAGTGAACAGCACATGGTCACTTGACTTAGGCGTGCACTTAAACTCTCTGAGAACCTGGGCATTTTCTAATCAGTGGCAACTGCAAGTATTTAATTTTGATCCATGCTTTGCAAAACCCAGTAAATAACCTGCCCAAGATGCATCAGTGGTGCAGTTATTTCCCCACCTGTATAATCTCCCCTGTCACTAAGGAAATGTGGCGGCACGGAGCTTAATTGTCTGTTAAAGGGAGCTGCTCCATCTCAGGGCTGGTGATTGATCTTTCTGCCAAGGAGACAGCAATCCACCTGAGATGTATAAACCCCACCCCCGTCCAGATGTCATTTGATCAGGGACTGTCAGAGGTGAATATCCATCGCTCCTGTTAACGGGGGCGATTCTGTGGTGACCGCCACAGCGGAAGGCAGGGCTTGCTGATGCTTTGGGGTTCAAGCTAATGCTTCCTTCACTCACATCTAGGGGATTTAGATGATAAAATTAGGACTCTTAATTTGGCTGGTAAATGGGGTAAGAAATCCAAAAGAAAAAACAAACAAAACAAAACAACAGTTAGGAGGTTGAAGCTTTAACCCCTCATGTGGAGAATACCTTTGCTCCCAGATCCCCACCTCCATCCCCAACAGCCCCAGCTCCAGCCTGACCCCACACCCCATCCTGGCGTGGAGGGAGATCATCCCCCATGTTGTCACTCACTCTGTCCAGTGACTGGAGGGGACATAGCAGAACATGAGACGCCGTATGTGATAAGGGAGCCAACAGACCACAAAGGCAATCACCACAGCACCTGCAAGGTATGAAAAAAGCCCATTACTTTTTGTGAGCAATTTGGAAAAAGGACCTGTCTGGGTGGTGTTGATTTCTGTAAATGGTTTTCCTAAAGCTCCATTTGGTTCTTCTATTGCCACTATGCAAAGAATTAATAACCCTGAGGGACAACCAGCCTGCAAATGTCTGTAAAAACAAGCATAACAGAAATAAGAGAAAGCAGCAATAAGCACGGGGGCAGTGACATCACGAAAAGAAGAAAGTACAAGACAGATAAAGGACTAGCTGGTGCCTTGTTCAGACACTGGCTTAAACGAACCCCTGTTTGCATCAGTCTTTGTGTTTCATGCCCTTGTGGCAGCGGGTATTTTGTCCAAAGTACTTGCAGAGGAAGTTAGTGTGTGCTTTTCATCCAGGTAGACAGGGAGCCGGGGACACTATAATCCCATTAGTTTGTTATATGGAGCCACTGGCTGCAGTCCCCATGGTGCTGGGGATCATTAAACAGCCTAAGGAGCTGCTTTCTGGAGGCAGGGCTTGTTCTTTTGCTCTACCTTTGTGCAATACCCGAGACAGTGATTACAAGGCAATTGGGTCTGGTCACTGACGTGATAAAAATGATCAGTTAAAGGGTAAGCAGAGAAAGATGATGTGTTTTCTTCCTTTCCAGATTTTAGCCGAGGGACATCAAACAATGGGAAAGAAAATGCAACAACTCTGAAAGATAAAAGTGCTGTTGGTAGAGCATGCTCATCAATCTAGATTAAAAAGTAGATATATCAGGCAATCAAGGGAAAGATTTGTTTCCTTTTGTAATAGGCATTTCAACCTCTGTATGAAATGACAGGATTCTGGCAGAACCCTAGCAGGAAATAAAGGAATCTCAGTTAAAACATAACACAATAAAAGACAAGAAGAAAAGCAAAGCTAAATAAAATAATTATGTTAATTTTGTAACCCAAATTTACTCCACAGAGAATAAGGGCCACATCACTCTTGTCCTTTATGTGACCTGTAAAGGGCTAGGAAGCAGCAAAGCTCTCTTGCAGAGCTACTCACCACCAGTGTGATGTGGATTGAGCACGTGGAGGCAAAGGCTGCTTTTTCTCCTGCCTTGGGACTGAAAATATCTATGTGTCCCAAACCCAGACACCGCCATCCCACAGGGACTATGCCACAGCTCACAGAGGAGATACACAGAAGATGCGTTTCCCTGGAAGAAGGCAGTCCAGGAGGAGCAAGTCTGACTGGTTGCATCTCCCTGTCAGCCAAGAGGCACAGGGGAGACTTCAGGAACACAATGCAGGGGGAAGTGTCTGTGCCCTGGTTTTGTGGCTGTCATCACTAGCAGAGTCACTGCCTAATTTGTACAGAAATTAAATGATTCCTGGTGTCCTGCTCCATATTCACATCCCCATTTCAACTCCATGTGCCACCTCTTTTATTAAACACATAACTAACAACAGAGACATTTCTATTCTTTCAGCATCAGCCTGCACGATGTATGAGAGCATCTTCCAGGAATGCTGCAAAAGCCATTTATTCAATAAAGTTTTAGGCAACTGAAGGGACATGTTTTGGAAAGAAGGCTGAAGGGGCCGTTTTTATTCTCTCGTCCAAGTGACTTCATTATTTCAATCTGAAGATATTTGGCTGCGATACGGTCATTGTGACCACAGATGCAATTCATCACTAGACAGCCTGCAGCTCTTCAGATGCTGTCGAATGAATGACTTTGACCTGCATCTGATCCATCCCTGAGGAGCTTTGATGGGACTTTGATGGGGACAGCCCCTAGATGACATGTGTCACAGAAGAAGTGGGGAGGTCCACTGGGAAGAGGGAGTGCTGGATGCCTGCCTGGCTCATTCACATTTCTGAGCACCTGCTTTTGGCCACCTCCAGAAATTATTTTTTCTGTCAGATGGACCTTTGGTTTGCCCTGCGTGGAGCAGTCCACCTATGACTCCCCAGGAGATCCCTCCCAGGGGCCACAGGAGAAGCTGGATATTCTCCAGCCTCTCCCCCTCCATCAATCACCACCTGGGTAACAGGAACCAGCCAGTATCACAGCCCCAGTCCTTCTGCTTTCCCAGTCCCTGTACAGGATTAGCTGGACTTTCAGGCTGTGGAAGCAGCTTCCCAAATGGCTCCCAACACAACTTTATTTGTGCATATCATAATTTTTTCCAGAAACCTCCATGCACAGGCACTTCCCAGGAGCAAGCCCCTTCATACAGCAATTTAAGAATGGCAGGATCTGGATTCTTCCTACAGCCAATTTTAAGTCTAACAAATTTACCTGTTGAATTTACCAACAGGTTAAATTAAAATGGCTTTCTCCTCATAAAGGATCCCTGCTTCTGTTGCTCAGACAGTGTTGTGCCAGACAGTACAGAGGCAGGGATCTAAACCACATATTGAGGCAAATATCTGCTTAACCTCAGCAAATGAATAATCAATTAAGTGATCTGGGGTAATTCTGTAGTATCACATGCAACCACTCTGCAATTAAACTCTACTGAAACACATAGCTCAGCGCATGGAGGGCACTCGGGGGCTGATTTGGCAATCCCAGCTGGGTAGCACGCTCTGGTTCTGTGCTGCTGGCCTCTGCCACGTAGATCAGGAGACCCCGATCTCTATTTGTCACCCTTCATCTGCATGGTTTGATTTTTCTCATACAAGGGATCAAGCAGATTTAAGGTGGCCATCCTGCTCCCTTGGGTTCTCTCCCCAGGGTTGAATATGAAAGGTGGGAATGTGTTAAGTCCTGTCTAATACAGATTGAAAGGGTTCTTTTCTCCCAGATACCAGCTACCTTCAGTCTTCTGCCTCCCTGAGAACATGCTTAAAGAAAGAGATGAGCTGTAAAGCAAATGCTTGGCAAAATGGCTGCCAAAGTGAGTTCTTCTTATTGCTATCAGCTCCTAGGATGTGTTCTCCATTGCTAAAGACTTGGTACAGTTTTCTTTGGTGAATTAAGATGGAGCAGGTCAGCCTGCTGGAGCTGAGCACGGCAGGGGGAGGATTTGACCCAATGTGTGATGGGGGTGACTGTCCAGGATGGTGTTTGTGAGGTTGGAGATTTCCTGCCTCTGTTTTTTTTGAACTAAACATAAACCAGACCCATTCCTCACTTCTCCTTAATTCAGTGAGGTTTTATTTGGAGCAGGGCTGCTGCATGAAATTCTGATATTTCTGACATTTGAGCAGACAAGGTGCCAAATCTGCAGATCAACCCAGGGCTGGAGAGCAGAGAGGGAACCCAAGCAAACTGACCTTGGTGTGCTGGGGATGCTGAGGAATGACCCTTCCACCAAGCTGCACCTTCATTTCCTTTCTAAATCAAACTCCCAATTTAAATGTGTATTAAAACCTGCATTTTTGCAACCTGTGGCTTTCTATTTTGTTTTGTAACAGCTGTATTCTCTGCCTGTTTGAGGTGCATCCCAAGGAAGGTGGGGAGAGAGGAAGGAGGGGCAGTGGAGGAAGAGCCCTTGTCTGGGTATTGCTCAGGAAGTCCTGCAGAGGGTAAAATAAATTTTGAGTGACATTTTCTTCATTGTGCAAAAGAAGATTTAGACTGTGCCAGTCTCAATTTTCAGATTAAACTGGATGTGGAAGCAATCCTGGAAGTTAAATTATATTAGATTGCACTGAGTATTTTATTTTACCTTGTGTGTATCCTGTGGCTGAGCCCTTCTCCAAGGCCAGCATCTCAAAAACCTCACATTGGGTTAACATAAGCATGGAGCACTAGATCATGTGTAAAAAGACCACAGCAAGATCTCAGTAGCTGGTTTGACTGAGCATGGGAGCCACGCTCAGGTGGGATTTTCAGTCCCTCGTCCCTCTTTTAAGGCCATCTGAGGCTTGGCGTGACTCAGAGCACTGGGACAGTGATGAGTAATGTGCCACCACCACCGACTCACATGGGACCCCAGGGATCTACTGCAGTACAAAGCACTTGGCTGCTGTTTTCCTCCTTGCTTCGGCAGTTCTATTCCCTCTGGGGATATATTCCTCTGTCCTCTCCTCCTTTCTCTCCAGGAGAGGTAGAAAATTGATGCTTTTCCCTCTTTTAACCACCTCCGCTGTTGCTAAGGCCTCCAGAGCAGCTCAGATCCATCCTTCCTTGATAGTTTTGGTAGATTATTTTGGCCAATTTATTTCTCTTTCTGTGCATTTCAAGGGGAGCTGAAACACATACAGGCTGGGGAACAGAGCTTTGTATTTTCTGAGCAAAGGCAGGAGCTGTTTGGGTGTCTACTGACCCATCTGATCAACATCTCTCAGCCTTTTCTGCATTTCAGCTCATCAGCAGCCATGCATCTCCCAACACTGCTCAAGGAATGGACTCTCCAGGAGGTACCAATGACGTACACAACAGTGTTATGGGGCTTGTGCCAGGGATGTGCATTAATGCTGATTTCTGGAGAAACCCTCCTTGTGCATCCAAAGTTCCTGGGTTTTATATACTTATATATACTATATAAGTATATGTACTATTTTTATATATATTATATGATGCCATGAGAAGAGAATTTCTTACAAAGGGGAGCCAGTGTCACTGTGCTGTTTGATATGAGAGATGGGAAAATTGGGGCCAAGTGTAGATGGAGCTGGCGCTGCCTCGTTAAACCTCGAGGCACTGTTTATATTACCATGATGCACTACCTGACAGGACGTAGGCAATATTTATACCAGTGGGCCCCAAACCAGGGATTTAAGGAGCTGCAAGGGTGGGTATGAGCCTAGTAAAATCAAAACTGCTTATGTGGTATTTGAGTCACAAGGCTTAAGAAGAAAGGATTTCCATAAAAGTCAATAACGACCAGTAGAGATTGGGGACCACCAGTATACACTGGTAGTACTCAGGAGAGCAAAGAAGGAGAACCTGGGAATAGCAGTGGGCCTGGGGACCCCTCAGTTCCTTCAGACACCACTGAAAACATGTAGCATTTGCTGGATGCAATCCCCCTGTGCTCTCGTACACATTATCGAGCAGAGTAAACACCAGATTTGACTCCTTAATTTCCACTCCCAGCAGCCAGAGATCTGCTTTTTATCTTTCTGTAACATTTTCTTTCTTTTTTTTTTTTTTTCTTACTTTAGGATTGTGTCTTTTTTTTGGATTAAGTGGTAGAAGATGCTATCTTGTGTGAAAGGAGCAATGTTCCCCTAATGCTTCTTTGTTAATGGCAGTGAGACAGCAGAGTGAATAAAAAACCCCTTTTGGCATGCAAAAGCAACATATTTTACTCAGGCTATATTCTCCAGTCCTGATTTTCAATGGCTTCAGCTGACAGGTTTGTAAATGGATGTGAATTCCTATCCTTGCTCATGCTGGTGATTAAATTGTCTACTGCCACCAGTATCGCCCGTAAGGATCCAGGCAGAAAGCAGAGGTTAAAGCAAGTCCAAGAATGGGCTCTGATAAGCAGCACGTCACTGCTGACCCAGTGCAAACTGAGGTCTTTTCCTCAGTTTCCTTCTAAGGTATTTATTTATTTAATTTAATTAAATAAATTGCTTGATTCTATTAAAACTTCATTTGTGTCATTCCCCCTGGGGTTGGCTGGGTGGTTGGAGGAGAAGGAAGAAGAAAGAACATTCTTCTCTGAAGACATTCAAAACCCACCTGGACATGTTCCTGTGTGACCTGATCTAGGTGATCCTGCTCTGCCAGGGGGGTTGGACTGGATGATCTTTTGAGGTCCCTTCCAAACCCTAACATTCTGTGATTCAGTGAAATTTCCCCTTTGAAGGTCTCCTCTCTTCTCCTCACTGGGTTCAAAGCTGTTTCTATTTGGTAAGATCAGGTATAACCCAAACTGACATCCACTCCTTTCCCCTCCAGTTTTGAGCTTCACATGTCCTTTGTTCCTCCCAGAACAGTTTCTGCTCACTGGATGGACCTTGGGGCTGTATTCACTGCGTGCCTCTGCAGTGACTAAGGTCCTGGCCAGACTTGATGTTTAAAAACCCAGTTAGTTAGCTTTTTAAACACTCACACTGATGGGGTTTAACACCTGAAAAACCTGTTTGCTGAGCATGACCAGCACTAGAGTTGTCTTCAGAGATGCAGCCACAAGAGCCTGGATCTCAGTAGAAATGCCATGGCAGCCAGCAAAGGGACAAGTCTTAGGAGAGAAGAAAAAAAGCCTCCCTGTGCCAAGAGATGCAGCCGCCATCCCTTTGCTGGTCCTCAGAGGGTGTTTATAGAGTGCTCTGATACCACTTGCTTTATGTCAGTTGGCAGGCTGGAAAATAAATCTACACGTACAAACATCGCTGGGATATATATACAACTGTTATATAGCTAATTTATCCTCCCGAATTTCAGCGTGACACTTCAGCTGCTAAACTCAGCTTCCACTCACGCTTGATGTCACAGGAGTTTTGCTGAACTCACTTGCAGTTGCTCAGGCTTTTGATTAGGGAGACAAACTGCTGTGAATTCAGTTCCTTTCTTGCACAAGAAATGATTCGTGGACAAACCTGATTTCCTTAGAATATGGGGACTGTGAAATACAACCATTTAAGGAGCAGACTTCCAGACTGGTGCTCTTCTGTGCGTTGTGGCTGCAGAGTCTCATCTGTTTGTTATTGCAGTTTGCAGGATGGTTACACTGGATCTCACATAGAAATATTCTGCCTGTGAAACAGCTTGAATTTGGAACCTCGGTGAGGAGGAATGAATGAACTCTTCAAAACATTTGTTCAGAAGGAGAATAATTAGTGTGTTAATCAGTGCAATTAAAGCCACGTGGATACTTCATTAATACTTGGCCTTTGTCTAGACATGCAGAGACCCCAAAATCATGGTTTAAACAATTCTTAGATGGTCAGTAAAACAACATGGTTTGACTTCATCTCCTAAAAAGCATCTTTCTGAGGCATCACCCAGCCAGCTGTGGGAGACTGAAGGATATTCTTTTAATCGGTTAAACCTCTCTAAGTGCTTTATAATTGCTTTCACTAAGCAGCTTCTGTAACGGAGCAAACGCTACCTGGAACTGATTACATTTTAATAGGCTTAGCCAATGTCCATCCAGGGATGTGCAAAGCCTCCCCTCGATGTCCATCAATTTGTCTCCACGTTGTTATCAGAGCTCAGCTGTGCCGTTCAATAATTCCTTCCTTCCACCCTCAGTGGGAACTGATCTGACAGGCAGTCGTGGAGGTGCTGAGGGCTGCTTGGAGGAGAATGGCCTGCAGGCTGGTGTATTGATGGGGACAATTAGTCCATGTCACCAAACTGTCTCCTTCCGAGAAGATATTTTGGCTAAACAGTGCTTTCAGCCTGAGCCAAGCTCAAACACACCTTGATTTTTGAGCAGCTGTTTGGAAACGTGAGTCTGAGTTGAGGAAGATTTATATTGCCTCTCTGTGTCAGCAAACAGTGTGCAGTGGTCTGGGCAGTGCACATGAGGTTGTACCTGCTGAAGGCTGCTTATTCTGAAGGGTGCATGTGTGTGTTTAAGATTGATTTAGGATGTTATCAAATTACTGGTGTATCAGGCTCTGCAATCAGAGAAGCTTCACCCTTCTGTGAAGCATCACACAGCACCCAAGAGACTCAACTTCCCAGTGCTACAGAACAGCCAAGGAATAATCACAAAAATAGGAGGTGATTTCTAAGTGGAGAAATGGAAGGAATATTGGATGGTTAAAGAGAGTCTGCAATCTCTTGGTGCTAGGAGTATTTTAGTACTGGTGCAGACGTTGTCCTGTTATCCTCACAAAAAAGCTGAGAAGCTGCCAGTGCCTTGAGCTCTCTGGATTTGAATCTTCACACCTGGTGAACGCTGACAGCAGAGAGGGAATTATTATCAGGAATAACACGCTTAATGAATTAATGAGGTGGTTCCCAGGCAGCAGGGCTGACATGTTCCTCGACCTTGATCTCCCTAATTATTTTGTACACCATTGAAATCAGACACAGACAAGAAAATACATAAATGCTGCCAAAAAGGAGGAAAATGCTGTTGTGGATGTTTTGAATGAAGCTGTTAGCCTGACAGCTTTTAGCTCCTATTTCAATGTAAATAAATAATCTCCATAGATTTGGAGACAGAAAGAAAGGTGTTGCTGCTCTGACCTCATCCAACAGCTCTGCACACCATGAACTGCAAAAATTTCTGAGCTCTCGTTTTACAAGTTCTGAAGCATTTCAGCCTTAAACCAAAATCAAGCTCTCTGTATTTCAGGCCAAAGTTCGTTTTTGGAAATGGAAAATACTTTGACCCTCATGAAGCTGTGATTTTTATGCCTATAGGTTTATTAGCATAGACAAGTGTCATTTATCTTTTCCCATCCTCTTCCATAAACTAGCCTAGGCTGTGCACGTGGCTTTGGCTGCTGCAGACTCCAAGATAAATCATGTGCCTCCTTGTGTATTTTTTGATATTTTTCAGTCAGCTCAGAGGCCTGGTTTATTAAAAACCCAAAAGTTGCCAGGAACAGATGACAAAAGTAAATGTGAATTAAGCACCTCCAGCAATCGAGTGCATTTGAAAAATGAAACAAAGCAGGATTTCACTCACACTTGCGGGATAAAAAAAGCCTTTCTGTGTGATGTGGTGAATCACAGACAAAACTGAGGATGGATTTCTTATTTGCTGGGTCTTCCTCAGTTCAGAAAAGGCTCCGGTGGCTGCTCTCTCATTGTCTTTCCAGCAGGGAAGGGAGCTCAGTCTTGCTGCTGGGGATGTGCATGTAATATCTGCGCATCGCTGCCCATGGTGCCACATCTGACCTGCTTTTGCACCATTTCAGCCTCCAGACTGAAGCCCTCACTTTTGCTGATTTTTCTCAGCTTTTGCAATACATAACAAAAGCAAAAATTTGCCTGGAGAAGAAGAAGGGCTGTTTTTCAGTGCCTCAGAGGCAACATGGACTTGTTGTGAGGGGAGCTCTTCCACCAGCACCCAGCAATGCCCAGGGAACTGCGGGTGTCAGTTTGGGTCTCTTTTTTATCATTCACAAAATGCTCTCTCTTCTTGATGTTAGAAGAGTATACAAAACTAAAAAGAGACAGAGAGGTGTGAGATGTTGTAGTGCAAGTGAGAAAAGGCAGCTTCTCGCTTAATGGCAGTAGGCAGAGAGTTAAGGAACAGAAAAGGTAGCAGGGATCCAACCATACATGTGCAAATGTGAACCCTTCATTGCACGTGAAATATAGATGAGGGTATTTTCCAGAACAGGGCTTGGGAATTTGTCTAAAATATATGTTTGGGGTTTTTTTAATATATGTCTTTTTTTTTTTTTTTAATCCTTTAAGGAAGTGCTCAGAAAAAATGACTCTGGGAGAAAAAGAGGATAGTGGAAAATAGAGGATAAAGCTCCCTAGAAAACCCTTGGTGACTCAGCAAGAAATAGATGGAGGAGGAAAGAGACCGAGAGAACAAATTTCTTTTCCAAAGTCTGGAGCTTTGAGACAAGAACTGGACAATTTTGTCAAAAGTCAAAGTGTTTGTGGGCAATTTGGATTTCCAAAAAAAGAAATGTCTAAATTCAACCCATTACTACTTAGACACCTGTAGCCAGTTCCATGCTAAAATACATGAATACTTACGTAGGACCCTCACGCCGTGTTTCAAGGCTTGCACGCGGCTGGGCTCCATGGACATGCTGAGCATCGTCTGCTGCCCGCCAATGGTGCAGACCTGGTTCTCCTGGGCAGCCTGCTTGAACATGACCATGAGCTGGTTGGCGATGATGGTGTTGAGCACAGAAATGACGACCATAGGGAACACAAAGGAGATAAAAGTGTTGACCTGTTGGGGGGGAGAGATGAGGCACGGTCAAGGGATGAGAAGGATCAGTGGAGCAGGATGTTGTGTTTTATTTCTCAAAGCAACAGAGAAACAGCCTGCAATAGAAATATTTTCCTGCTGGTTTTGGCTTTTGAAGGCTTACTGCATAGAGGTAAAACTCAAATGCCACTGACATATGTTCATTCATGTGGGTCAACACTCAAAAAAGGCAAAGTCATTCGCATCTAATTATGTCATCTTCCCCTTTTCAGTGCAGTTCATTGCCAGAAATGTCTTGACTGAAACATGCCATTGATCTTTTCATCTTGTGAGCAGCAGGATGCTCCTCAGCTTTCATTTTGCGTAGCGTGACTTCTAAATAACAGTATGCTATTGTGTTTTTTCTTTATTAAGAGCTCTCCTTGGAATCCTTTTAACTTTCTTTATTTTGTGTTCTGTCCTTTCCTCGCAGATTTAATGACAGCATTTTGTTATCTCATAATCAAATTATCCAATAAACCTTGTGCCTTAAAGGATTAAAATTGATCTGAATAAACAAGTGGAAGTTGTAATGTTTTTACTACAAATTATTTGATTACTGCAGTTTTGATAAAATTAAATGGAGGATCAAATTAAGCAGTGATTGAATCAAGTGGAAATCACTGTTTGTGTCAAATAAATGCAGGAAGGCTTTGTGAGGGCTGTAGGAGCTGTCTCGAAACCCTGCTGAAGCCTCATCTACAAACAGGTGCTCGTCTGCTCGGGTGGAGATGACCCCTCTCCACCCATTCACCCACCCACAGACACATTCACACAGGACCAGTGCCTCAGCGTGCAAGCATTTGCTGTGCACCCAGCATCTAGTGCAGATGTGGGCTTGCTTTGCTCTGGAGGGATTCAGAAATGCCAGAGATGATTGGAAAGATGGACAAAGAGTCCAACCAACTCCCACCCCAAGATACTTCAGGGGATCTATGAAAGAAGAAGTAAGAAGGACTTAAGAAGCCTGTGGGGAGCAGGTGCACTGGCAATCAGAAGCACTTCAGTTTTTTTGTTCATAAATTAGAGAAAGATGCAACTCCTCTGTTGGGGAAGACAGACAGTGGTGGTCTTTGCAAAGCTTTCTTTAGGCAACTCAAGTCTCTATACCGCTTCATGCTCCAGAGCTCAGTGTGTTTGGTAAAAGTTACCAGCTGGGTTTCCTCTCTCGCAGCCCACATGGTGAGAACATCATCTCTCATTTATGCTGATAATAATAACAGTAGAGCTCCTCTGTGGACTGAGGAAACTCCCAGATATACCCCACCATTGCAAGCTGTTAATGGCCTCTTATGTTACATAGATAGCAACTTTCAAAGGTTCTAAAAGATCTCACCAGCAAAGCATATATAGAAGAGTTATCTTCTGGCATTGCCTCAAGACACAAAGATCATTAAGCAGTAGGGACCAAGTTCTCAGCTGGTGCAAAACCCCACGGCTTCACTGAGAGAGTGGTTTTGTGCCTGTCAAGAACCTCCTTTGTTTATTTAACCTTCATGATGCAGCTGGGCTGAGCTGCACATGCAGGGCTGAAATGACTTGCTCAGACTTACCCTGTCAGGCTAAGAAACGCACCCTGTAGTTCCACACTCTTATTTCTGGGGCTTTAGCTGCTGAACCTTCTTCTTCCTTACTGCTGAAGAGCGTTTGCACATCAGCCAAAAGAAACATTGAACTCTGGAAATGCCTCGCTCTGAGCTTCACAGCTTATGGGCTTTCATTCAAAATCTTTGCCCTAGCTATGAATTAGTCTTGCCTAAAATAATTATGCAGGACCTAAAAAGTCTATTCTGAGCTTTCTTTTAAGTCTTGATACAAACCACAATTGTACTGTGAAGTCTTTAAACAGCTTGGGAAATTGTCTAGAATAGCACTGACTTTCCCTTTTATGAATTGTTATGGTAAAAGTGTGAAAATTACATGGTTTCTATGAAAAGTTATATTTAAAGTGGTATTTTTCCATGTCTTGATTTGTACCAAAACTCTCATATAGTTAAAAATAAAAACCAATATTTTTCTCAGAAGTAGAATGTTTTAATTTGTGGAAAGAAATATTTGCAAACACAAGTTCTCAAGGACCATGAAGCTAGAAAATCTAATCCCCCTCCTGCAAACCCTCTCTATTCAGTGTTTCTTTCTGGTGGGTTGCTTGCTGGGTTATGTGAGTCGAGACCCCAGCACAGTGTGCACATCAGTGTGGTAACACTTCATTTGCAGGTGACTTTGCACGCTGCTGGAGCTGATGCTTCAAACACCTCTGCAAAGCCAGTGGAAAGTTTCCCACCTGCTTCCAGAGGAGCTGGTCTGGGATCTCAGGGCTATATATTCAAAGGTCTTCAGGAGAAGGAAGACTTGTTTAGGTGCTTAATGGGATTTTTTACAGTACTGAAAGTCCTAACATCATCCTATGGGAGCCTTTGGGTCTTTATATAGCTTTACAGATTGCTCTGGCCCTGGGAAGGAGGATTTAGAGAGTATCCAGGTTCACTTTTGACCTGAAAGTCTCAGGCTTTATGTTCACTCACCATGGAGAGGACAACTTGTGTGATACTGGATCTAAACTAATTCTGTATTCAGGGTTGTTTGGATGGAAAATCAAAGTGGTCTGGCATCACCTCTGCTGTCACCAATCACAGTTCAGTCTGATTCTCCTCTCTATTAAAGATGATGTGTTTGAATCAGTGTAAACACCCCAGATCCAAGGTTTCTGCTCAGCACCATGATGGACAGTGCCCTGCCACAGGAGCACAGTGCAGAAGCAGAAAGCTGTGCTTGCAGAGGCTTAGCACTGGCTGCTCTCCGGTGTAAAAAAACCAAACCAACATCTCAGACCCTGTGACTGTGTGCTAAATCCTCATTAAAAAAAAAAATAAAATAAATAAAAGAAAAAGAAAAAAGAAAATCCAATACTCTAATGTTTGCCACTGGCAGGAGAGAATGAAACACTAACCCACTTCCATGCTGCTGTAATCAGTGCAGTCCTAAAATCCGTTCAAGCAGCAGACTGGCAGCATCTGTGGGATGGGATTAGTCCTCAGGACCAAATGGTGTTTTATCTCGTTTGGAGCCACAGCCTGCTCTCCTAGCACTACCTGAGTAGTAACAGAGACCCAAATCACTCTTCTCTGGCTGCTCTCTGCAGGATGGTGATGATGTGGATACCATCTGAAGGTGGGGTCCCAGCAAAAAACTCTGCCTGGACCCTGTCCCCAAGAAGGTGTTCTTGAGATATCAGATCACTTCGTGGATCAAAGACATGGCAGAGACACCTGCTGTGACTCACCCATTTCTCAGAGGTACACCGTACCAGTCCCCCAAGGTGGTGACACTGACCTTGCCAGGCCCATCTTGGTGGCCGTGGGGGTCCTGCCCTGCCCAGGCACCAAGCCTCACTGGCTCTCTAATGTTGACACAGTTTTCATCCCAGCTTTCTCTTAGCCCTTCACCCAAAGGTGATTTTAAATCCACCCAAAACACAAAGCATTAAAATTCCACAGGGTTTTTTTTTTTTGCAGGGCACATAAGACAGCAAATCTGGGGCTGGGGCTTCATAAACTCATGATAAAGAAATGGAAATTTATGGAAATCAGTTCACACTTCTGGAAGGGAAAAAAAATGCATCTTTCAGCCTCTTGGTCAGCTCAACAAAACCCAGATATTGTGAGAGACTAGAACATGGTGTGAGTTTTCTTCTTCCTTCCCAACAGATGCATGGGAAAGACACCAGGGAAATGAAATGACACAAAAGCAGAAGCCAGTTCTTGGGTTTGTGACTCTTCCTAAATCTTTTGCATGGAAAACTGCTCCCTTGGCTCTGCTGAGCTTTATGCTGACGTGATTTGCTTTTGCCAAGTCGTCCCTCAAATTATTTGGCTGCCGTGGTTTCCCTGGGTTACCACTAAAAGCAGACATCAGCTTGCTTGCAATGGTGATGGAGAACATGAGTGTGTAGCTTCATGTAGGGACTCCCCAGGGTGCTTAAATGAGTATTGTAAACCAGAAGGTTTGTGAAGGTTTTGTCTTTTGTGCTCCAAGGTGACTTCTGGAGGACTCAGAGGCCACTTTGGAAGAAGATGATTTTTCCATCCCTTCTGCAAGCCCAGACTTTAGTCCTATATGTACCTGCAGGGGAGGAGGGGAATTATTACATCTGTTACAGACATTTACAGGCCACCTCCCAGCAAAACTCAACGCCTGAGCCAGCTAGAGTTGACTGTTCCTGTGGTCCATCAGTGCTTGGCTTTGGAGGTCTACAGAACTGAGTATTTGTAGATGCTTTTTGAGGTCTTGGAGCACCAAAGTGGTTAAAAGTAAAAAATCAGTCTAAAGGTCCTTCCTGGAGACAGAGTAGCATGTTAAACCCCTCCACTGAAAGTATTTATAACAAAAAAATCCCCAGAACTATTCATAATATTTTCACTGAAAGAGTTTTGATGAGAAAATGTTCCTTCCCTGAGAATGTAAAAGATCTTTGAACTTGCATCTTGTGTTTTCCTTTCCCACAAGCAGGTCTTTTTATTCTAAGTAAGAGAATAAAGTCCCACAAACCAAAGGAAGCCTGAGATGTCGGTTGCAGCAGCAGCAGCACACTGTGGTGCACAGCACCAGTGCATCCCACCAAGCAGCAGAGCCAGCAGGAGCAAGCCCCCCAGAGAGGACGTGGAGTGCAGTTAGGATTTAAGGATAATTTTAGCCCTGGCTTATGACAGTGGTTTTGTAGCAGAGACCAGAGATGTTCCCCTGTTGCCTGATAAATGAGGTGACAGCAGAGCCAAATTCTTGGTGTCTGTCAGCACCCTGTTTCTGGAGACCTGACCCCTTCCAGTAGTGAGCTGGGATGCTCAGAGCAATTTTTCCCCCTTCCTCTTCAGGTATGTGAGAAAGACAATTAAACTGGAGAGAAGTGTGGATGATGCTGAGCTGGGAAAACCTCACCCAGACTGACTAAGCTTTTCTCGTAGTTCATTTCCCGGTGGCTCACCTGCCTGAGGGCTGGGAAATGCTACGAAACAGCTGCCAGACTTTCTTTTTTCTATTGGGGAGGACTCTACGTGCAGACTCTTCTCTTTTCCAGCCACCCCTTGAGGACATGCCTGAGGAAATGGTTGAGAAACCAGCTGAAAACTCTCTCAGGAGGAGGCTTGCCTTCGCTGGTTTCCTGGAAGTGCTGATGGACAGGCCCGAGGATGCAGGGTATCGGTTGATTCGTGGGTTTGAGCAAATCAATTAAACCACATAGCTGGGATTTAACAATCTACCACATTCTGGTTTACCTCATTTCCAATGGAAATGAAAAGTAAATTATCCTCCCCCTGACTGTGGAGGCAGTATTGTTAGCATATGTCAATCAGGAAAGCACATTCTGCTACATCAACATTCGGCTGCCAAAAACTCTTATTTGACTAAAGGTACTTTACAGAATTACCGGTTACCTCACTCAGTGGTCAGAATTAACATTTTCTTTTTTAACTACTGGGTGGAGAATTTCAGCCACATTCCTGCATACTGCAACCTGTGGAAGACAAAGCAGGAAAGGGAAAGGCGGGTGGCACTGCCATGCCAAAAGGAGCATTTGGCAACTGCACTTTTGTTTGATGTTCACAGGATGCATCTGATGAAAAATCCAAAGGTTCCCCCCCAAACCCCCAGCAAAGAAATTACCATCTAATTAAATCCCATCTTCGCCTAGCTTTCCAAATTTCCATGCCAAGTATCTAATGGTTATCAGCTAAATGCCATTCCTTAGGTACAACAGGGCAGGAGAGGTCTGCATTTGGGAGTGATGGAAGAAAACAACTGCTTTTGTAACTGGAACCTGCTACAGGGAGGAATGTGGAAGCCAAAAAAACTGCAGCCTAGGAAGGGAATTCAGCTCTTCTGGAAATTTCTCAGGAATTTTATTAATCTCAGAATGTATTACCACTAGATTTTAATAGAAAACTTCTCCAATCTTTCCTCTCTCAGATCATTAGTTTAATCAATATCTGAATTTGCAGGAGAAAGCTTAAAAGAATGTGGAAGTGAGAGAATAAACTACAGAACCTGAAGTGCTTGAGTGGATACCCAATACTGGCAGGGACCTGTCCTGCAGGATATGAGCACCGGTGCTTCTTTCAGATAAGCACATCCTGATGTGGGAACACAAATCCTGGATAAATATGATCAGAGGCAAGTGCTGAAGCCTGTGCGTAGCTCTGGATCTCTAACAATGTACTTAAGCAGAAGATCTTTACACACCACTGGTTTTAACTCAGGCAGGTTTGCCTGTCATGTTTTATTTCTGGTGGCCACTATCTCAGCTGGCCAACACCATATGAACTCTTCCAAAGAGCTTAATTTAGCTCTGTCTTTGAGATCAGAAGGAGGATCTGCTTAAACTCTGGTTTCATTAGCAGTCTGTGCTTGCTCCAGAGCAGTGATGTTTTTCTGATAATGTGCCTTCTATTTTAGATCCATGGCCATCATGAGAGAATGACCAGTCAACATGGATTAAGATATTAAGAATATCCAAGATGTAACACTTTCAAGCCCTTGTGTGGTCCCACATTAATGAACTATAAAGGGAATGCAGAGCAGCTAATGATCTTGAGAAGTTAAGTTAATCACATACTCTGCGGGAGTTAATCAGATACATAACAGATGGAAATAGATTGCATACTGACAAAAAAATCCATCATAGCTCTATGGCAAAAATATTTCACCATCTTCCCCATTCATAAATCTCCTTCCATGGAGAAAACATTTGTTCATAAAAAACAACATCTGATGTACAACAACTTAAATGGGTCTCTTGCACATGATGGGTTGGTAAAGATGTCAGAGCAATGAATAATGGTGGCATTCCTGAGCTTGACTGGGTACCTGAAGAGATCATTTAAGCTCATTTCTATGCATAGTTACCATCCTGTGGCCTAAAATATTTTCAGATTTATCATAAGTAATAACAAAAAGGTATGATTCATACATAAGTGTTTGATATAAAGCTTGTAATTCCTAGCTGTACACGAGGGTAATACCTAAGTATCAAGCTCCCCAGGGACCTCAGAGTTCTTTACGACCTTGCTAAATGTCAGAGAACCTTCTTCGTTATAACTATTCATAAGGGAAAATTTCCTCCTTCCTTGATCTTTGGATATCAGTCTCAAACCTCAGTGGTTCTTCTGATTTCAGCACCCAAAGAGAGAGAAAAGCTGTGAAATTCAGGAAATCCTGGAAATAATGGACTGGAGAATGGGCAAATGGGAATTCTTTAAGGTTTGCCACTGTGTGTTGCAGAATTCCTAGTTGTACATCATGGGTAATCAGTTTTATCACTTGATAAAACTGAAGGAAGGATATTTACTTAGAAAAATGAAAGAGTAAACCAGTTACCAAAAAAAAACCCCAAACCAAACATCAAACAAAAAAAACCCCTAAATCCCCACTAAGATTATTCTTGATGAAGATGATGGACTTGAGGGTCTTGTACATCTCACTTCAGTTAATCCAGAGCCTCCTGCCACTGATTTGAGACAGATATGTGGAAGCTAAAATGAAAAGGTTTTATTTCAGGATGGTTGCTGCCTCCCTGTACTTGGAAAGAGAGGAAGAAAGAAGTGACAGAGGAAGAGTAATGATCCTCCATCACAGTATCATTAAACTGAAGGCTTCAAATCTTCTCCCTTCCTCTTTCAGGAAAACTTCCTTCTTAGTTTCTTGCAATTGGGCACATTGAGCTACAAGGTAAATACGTTAAATTTACCCAATTTTGCTTGCAAACAAGAATAAAGTCAATTTGTGTGCTGTCAGTTTGCTGGCCTCAGCTTTGCTCCTTAGATCTAGTTATCCATAGCACTATCTAGGGCAATATCTTTGGTTGAACAAAACCTCAGTGAATAATGTTCTTGGTTTTCCCTTTGAACGCACAGGTCCTTGTTACTATCTCCCCCTCACCATCCCCAGCAGCTACATTCTACTTAAGGGGAAATAATACTTCAGCTTCAAATGACAGGTTGGAAATATGCTTAAAATAATTTACCAGTGCACTTGGATTTCAGTTCTTACTATCTGCTGGTATTTTGGTTCCTACTTGCTTTTCCCAAAGGGATATTGCCCATCACCTATCCCAATACATTTAGTTTTCTCCAGTTCTGCTGATTGTCAGTCCTCTAAATAACTTAATGGATGTCCACACAGTGCCTAATGCTCCTGACATCTGAGTAATCCTCATCCAGATTATGTAGTTATTTTGTATCTGTCCTCTTGCCTATCTTCTTTTCCACCAGGCATTGCACAAGCCATGGGGGTTCCTGTGGTGGACATTCATCCAAAGAAAGTGCCTGCATGGTTTGGTGCTTCCCCTGGTGTGGGATGATGCTCTCTGTTGAGGGTAGCTAATGATGTCCTTATCAAAACCAAGAAAATCATCCTCTTTCTATGCTGTTAGCCATGACTTGGCACATCCAATGCTCCTGCTCCTGCTCCACAAATTTTGCAGCTTGGGATGGGTGAAGGAGTGGCAGCCACCACAGCCTTCAGGAGAGTACACACCACACGTATGTCTTCAGGGTGTATCACCATGCAAATAAATCACAGCAGCTGATTTCTTCAGCTGATACTGGGTTCCTTGCTTCTCTAACATCTGCTTGTTATTCCATATTTCTTGGGAGAGTTGTTGTGATGAATGAGGCTGTTATGCTGGGATATTCTCTCACAAAGCATGTCAAAAAAAGAATCAAACCATGGTGACAGACAATTATCCCCCAACCTTTCTTCTGGTAATACTGAGTCATTTCATCCCTGATAATCGAAGTGGATGGCTTTTGCCTGTGTGGGTGTGAAGTCACTTACAGGGAGTGGGCCAGCACTGGGATAGCTAGTCACTGTTTTAGGAGTAAAATAAAGAACAAGGCACAAGCATGGGAGTATAATAAGCAAAGATTTATATCTATGAAGAGCAGTAAACAATTGAATCAAGTGGTTCTCGCTTTCTTCCCACACTTTCTTGTCAATGGATGGCAGATGGAAAATGTGGGGCTGTTCTGCTCACGTGGTGACTCTCAGACTCCAGTTTTACACTTGGCACGTGGCCACATCACAGCCAAGCATGGCTGTGTAGGAGAGGGGTGCTGGGCTCCCCTCTGCCACCAGCATCTGAACTGGGTCCAGGCAGGGGAGGGTCCCACACCAGGGCCAGAGTGTGGGGGTGCAAATCTGAAGTGACCCCCCCCCTCCTGCCCTTTGTGGGGGAAAAATGGAGATGCAACCAGCAGATGGCTGACAGACAAGCACACACTCATTAGAGTGAGAGTGCAGGGTAATTAATAAATCAGCTCCATCCCCCAGAATGATACTGAGGGTTTAAGGCAGAGACTTTGCTATAAACCAGACCAGCAACTAAAGCCTTCAGCCTGATGCATGAGGCACACACACCACAGATAGATTCAAAGGAAAGTTAATTAAAAAAAAAGAACCCAAAACAAATGAAAGGAATAAATCATTCTCCTATTGAAAACCACATTGGATCTGATTCTGGTTTTGCATGTTCTGCCAGGTGAGGTGGAAGTAGATGAAGGTAAAAAGTGCTGTAGATGTTTGAGAGACAAGGGAGATCATGATAAGGAATGATTTATCTGCTGAATGATGTTTCAGGATCAAATTTTCTGAAGTTATTTGTAATATTTCACATATGAAATATGAAAAGTCACATTAATATAGCTGGTGAAATAACAGCTTGTCTGCTTAGAATAATTAGTAGTAGACAAATGGGTTGAATTTTAAATCCATGAGGAGCTTTGGTTAGCACTAATAAATGTTGATTAAGGTAGCAATTAAAATATAACAATCTCTCTGGGGGGTTGAACTTTACAGCTGAAGTTTGGAACATTCCTCAATTTACAGAGAAAACACTACAGTTCCTCCCCAAGTTGCATTATTAAGCTGTGGCAGTGCAGCTCTTTTTATTTTTTCTTCCAGTTTGCATTAATTAATTGCAGCCTAAATTAGTGCCCCATATCCAGGGGCAGCAGCCAGCACCCACCCTAGTCTAACATCTAATTGACATAAATCCCTTGGTACAATGCTGATCTTTAGCAGTGTGAGGTTTTACCTTTCTCTCGAGTAAGTTTATGCTGTGAGACCCTCTTGATGTCCCCATTTCTGTGGCAGTCCTTACCAGAAGGCAGTACCTGCCCCTCTTTTCATGGGGCTTTGAAGGGGGCTGGAGACATCTCCATCTCTCCTTCAAGATGTTCTGCTTCAGAAATGTAGCTGACCTCTCAAAAACAAGCAAGGTCAAGAAGCCCTAAGTGTGTGCTCGTCTCTCCTGAATCTCTCTCCTGCTGCTCTGAGAGATTCAATTCTGCATCTCTTAATCAGGATGATTGGGTGAGATACCAGGACAAAGTGTTGGCTAGGTAGTGTCTTTGGGAAGACTAAAATAATCTCTCTCTGCTGCGCTCGAGCAGTGTGACCAAGGCGAATCAAGAAGCACATTTGTGTATACAGACTGTTTTTACTGATTTATCATCATGTGATTATTCATGAAGGTCTCAGGTTCTTTATGATCTTATTAAACCTGAGAAAATGTCAGTCACTTCCCTGCAGTTTTCCATTTCTGAAGGAGTTTTAAAGCATGTTTATATTTCATGGACCACCTCTTTTATGCTGGCTAAAAGGGTTATGCTGGCTGGGGTTTTTTCTCATTCTTGCTATGGGCAAGACATTAATCTAACACAAAAGCAGATCTGTGTTTCTTCCTTTATCACACACTAGCCCTGTGTCTCCCATTAATTACATTTCACTCCCTCAGTTCATAAGATGAATGCCAATGGGACAAAAATAGGTATATATTGTGAACTGAGGGCAACTTCGTTCTCTCGTGTTCCCAGTGTGAATGGGAGCACACTGGTACGTCTGGCCCTGTCAGGCAGCTTTAATCATCAGCCATGTCATTATATTGTTATATTATGGTCTGTTTCTTCAGGTCTGTTCCTGCTGATTTGGGGAGCAGCTGCAACAAGGTCTTTTTCCTGTAAGGTGCTTGCAGTGGCTATTACTGAATAAACTTTGTTTGTGCAAGAGCATAGTTCACACCATGTTCAAATCCAGGGGCTGTTTCTGGAGGAAAGCAGGAGGGTCAGAAGGAAGCTGTGTCCCTTTTACCTCCCAGGGCTCCTGCTCATAAAGTGGCTGCTGCTTAGTCCTCCTCCTTGCCCCAGCACCCTCAGCTGCAGAGGAGTTCTTGTCTGTACATGAAACAGCCTCCACCTTGGGCAGCTTCTCATTCTGGGAAGGACCTTTAATAATCTGCAGAGTTTTTAGGTGCTTTCTCAGCCCAGGCTGTGTGATCTGAGTGTGGCTGTTGGTTTCTTGGCAGCACAGTGTGTTCCTCAGTCCATTTGAAGAGTCCATGCATTGCTAAAGATAGTTTACAGCAAGAAAGAGATGGAGAGCTGAGGATGTGAAGTGCAGAAGGAGGAAAGGGAAGAAATCTGTCCAGAGGGTGGAAAAAAAAAGTGCCCTTCCACTCTATCAATTTGTGGATCACTTTTTTTTTTTCCTTTTCTGTGTCGTAAGGCTGAAACACAAATGACTCGGATAAATGCAGGAAGGGACAAAATGAAAGTGTGATAGCTGGAGAAGTTTTGAGCTATTTTTTTCAAAGCAGTCTTGAGAACTGGCTGCAATTGTGCATTTACATTTGAGTGAGCAATTTTCATGCCTGAAGCTTTGAGACAAGTTGCTCCTTATGCAAGCTGGTTACAAGGGTCGAACTGGCTGGGAGCTGGAGCCACAATGGGGCGTGAGAGACTGGTGATGAGCATTGGCTTGGCTGCAAGAGTGGGGCCTTCAGGGAAAAGAGCAGCTGCTGAAAGAGGTTCCCAGGTGGACACAGTCATCCTGGACATCTCCATCCACAGCCAATACCACCTTCCACAACCAGAGGTATTAAAGCTGGCTGAGATGTGTCTACTGGTGATGCAGTGAGCACTCAGGGCTGCTGTGGAGACATCACCCTGGGTCTCAAAACATTATTAAATGGGAAACCATGAGCTGTCTATGAGAAATTGGGGAGATTATTTATGCACAGACTTCCAGACTACTTAAAAAGGGCCTATTTAATATTTTTACAGTAATACTATGCACTCTGCTGCTCTTACTGTAGAATTACAGGTGTCAACCTGAAGAGGTGTGTGGAGGGGCATGTTTTAGGAGAAAAAGAATTTTGCCAGTGAGACAAGACAAACAGAGGGGCTGCAGAGATACCTGGTATCTTCAAGGAGCTCAGAAGTTCTGTTGGTTTCAGGCTGCTGACATGCCACCTCATAAAACCCATGAAGATAAATCAGCAGGTAAATACACATATAGTAGGCACAGTATGGAAGTACAGGTGGTCTCAAGTGAGAAGCAAGGAAAGGAGACAGCAGAGAGAGAAATCCTAAATCTAGGGTAGACAGAGGGGAAAGCAGATACAATAGACACCCTTCCCTGCTGACAATGTCTCTGTTGGCCATTTCAAAGCCACCACACTGAACAGGCAGGTCCCAGTGAGCTGCGGGTCCAAAGCCTAACTGCACAGCTGGAGGCCACTGTAACCCCAAATCCACAGTCTTTCAGAAAATGATCCCAAGGCAAAATATATCAAGAGGGTCATGACTGTCAACTGCAAACCACGGCAAAGACAAGTCTTGATTGCATTTCCATTTCTCAAATTGAATTTCTTGTTTGGTTTCGGGTTTGTTTTTTTTTTAAGTGCAAAATGAACATGTGGTACCAAATGCTATCAGATAAGACTGCCAATGAGACTAATAGGCCAAATGTCAAATCTGTTCCTGGTGTAGCTGCTGAGTCGTTATTATGGAATGCAGTTTTTCTGTAACCTACTTTGATTTCAGACATAATCCAGCCACTAGATGACTGGCATGAGGAAGATGTTTTGCGTGTGGGGTGGCTTCTTTTCTGCTGTACATTTCTGTGGACCTTACCCCCAAAGCATCTGGCTGTAGCCAACATTTGAAATTGGCTGAAAGTCTGATGGACGAGGCAAGTCTGTGGTGCTGGGTTAATTAACTCCTTAGATTCAGTATGGAGCCTTGGCTGTCTGCAAAGTTATAAATTTCTATTCCTTAAATTAAGATTCTGATTGAAGATATAGAAGAATCTCTGACTATTTCCCCATGGCAGTTCAAATTCCTGTGCAGCAATTTGCAGCCTGGTAACAGTGGAGTTGTTTCTCAGATTTACCTTTCTCAAAACCAGAAGGGGGAATGGCTGAAAATGTTGAGTAGAAACTGGAGCAGAAATCAGCTTCCAACAGCCTGACTTCTGCAGTGCAAGAATCATGAGCTAAATCTCTTCAGCTTCCCAGTAACTCATGGTCTTGTTCAAGAATCTAAGTGTGGCCTCTGGTACCATCATCCTCTGCTCACAGAGGCATTGCAGCTCATATTACTGGCCCTTGCTTACACTGGCCTTTGCTATGTGTTAAATAAAACAATTTCCTTATTTAAGCAAAAGAATTTCAGCACAAAAATTGCTGCTTTTATCCCCAAGGCAAGCTTCTCAGCCACAAGACTCAATCTCAGGTAGAAACCATTCCTCTCCAAGCAGAGATGGAGGCAGAGTCCTTACAAAGGAGGTGACTTAAGATGAAATAATCAAAGTTTCATGAATGCAACCAGGATTTCCCTGTTAATTGCCTAACTGGCTAATTAAGGGGCTATTTTTTTATTAAAATTAATTCTCATCTTTATAAAATACATGACTTCAAAAGGGGATGTACAGAAGTGTTTATCACTGATGCCCTAAGATGCTAATTTCCTAGTGTTATGACTTGTAATCAAGATTAATTTTCTCTGACTTATCCTCCAAAGGAAAGACTTTACATGAGTTTTGACATTTAAATTACCTTAGATTTGCAAGTCCAATATTGTCATAAATATTCATAGCCAAGAATAGAGTATTTAGCCTTCATTTTTTTTTTAAATTTTTAATTTACTACTAAAAACTGGTTTCAGAACAAGCACAGAGCAATGAAGCACCTTTTATTTAGAGTACAGAAAGCATCTGGCTTTGCTACTCCAACAGTGAACTGACACATTACATTTGTTTGATGCTGCTGTTGAACAAAATTTGACAGCGAAATCATCCTTTGATCCTTTTCCTTACATCTTTTTGCAAAAAGCTACTTTTACATAGAAGTTATTGGCCAGCACTGCCATTGGTTTTGCCTCTGCTATGCCCACTGCTGCAGAAAATGAGGCAAAGTGGGTACAAACCAGGACAGCAGCTCTGCAGGCTGCCATGTGCCATAGCTGGCATTGCTGTGCCTGGTCTCTCCTCTCGGGCAGGCAGACTATTTAGGCTTTCACAGGTAGACAAACAGAAGATGCTTGACTTGTCCTGGATGCCCCTGGGAGCACCAACCCCAGCTTAGCACGGGTGAGGTGTCTGCCAGAAAGACATGCTCAAGGATTTGTGAAAAAGCACCTTTTTGGAGCTTCCTGGCTTTTACCCCAGTTGTATGCACTGACCCTTCCCTGGCTCCACGCTTGTGCCCAGGGTGACAGCATGTCAGCCTCAGCATATAAGGAAGGATCCCTGTACCCTCTGGCAGGTGTGCTCTTGCTGCTCTTCTCAAGCCACCCCATTCATTCAGTCCCTTTGGCACCATTTCAGTGCCCAAGGAGCAAGCTGCCTTGCTTCACATGGAGACCAGCAGCCTCCCAAGGGTGATGTGACAAACCAAATTCATCTTCCCTGTGCCACTGGCAGAAACCCAGGTGAGAAATAGGAGAGGGAAAATGCTCCAGCCCTGCCCTTGCTAGTGTGGGTCTCTCTCTTTTGGGCAGGTTCTGTCTCAAAATGCATAGTCCATTTTTCTCCAGGATTTCCTGAGAACATGGTCTGATGCGGGATGGGAAGAATGACAGGATCAGCCCATAGGTCAAGGAGAGGGCTGGCTCTGCTCAGAGACTCTAGCCAAAAGCTGACAGATACTGCCAGGCAAGTACCTGCACATGTCACTCTCAGTAAAGGGTAAATTGCCTTCCTAACAAAACATTCTCCTTATTTCAGTGACTGATGACTTCTTCATTTTTTTTAATATCTGATACCTTTCAAATGCAGTTAATTTCTCCAGTCCTTTTTCCCTCCCTTCAACAATAAGACAGGGATGGAAACCCAGCAGTATTACCGTTCACTTCTCAAAATCATTTCTATTTGCAAAAGGCCAATAAACCCCCAAGATTCACAGTGACCCCTCCTACCCTTAAATTGTCTCCCATTTGTTACCCTGTTAACAAACAAGTGATATTCATATTGATTTTCTGATATGTAGCTGAGGTGTCTGCTCCTACCTGAGATCAAAGAAGGACCTGCCTGCCCAGGAACTCACCAAGATCTTTTGTTTGCTTGCTTGTTTTTCAGTTCAGTTCATTATTTTAATAAAAGATATTTTCCCTGCCTACAATATCATGCCTCACAATGGATGATAGATGCTCTTCTAATACTATTTACCTCTTTCAGTTGAAAAGAAACTTCTTGCCGTGAAGCCCCAAAGTATTAGAAAGGTGAACTATTCAGCTGTCATCTGTGGGTGAACTCTCCAAGCATTGAAAATGTGAGGAGGGGCAGAAAGGATCTGAGATGCCAAGTTCAGGTCTGTGTCTACCCAAAATACAGAAAAATGTAATTATTCTGTGGGGTGATGTTCCCTATGGTCAACACCTAGAGCTAAACTGAATGCCAGGACAATCAGCTGAAGTCCTTCCAGATTCATTTTCCATGAAGGATCAGTCATGAGACTGATGAGCACCAAAAACTGGTGAAAATGAAGCTCTTTAGCTCTGACTTGTTTTGAGAGACTTCATGTGAACCACAGTGGTTAGAGAAGCCATGTAAAAAGTCTTGGACTCTGTTCTCCCACAAAACTCATTGTGATGTAGGAAGAGATGCTCTTGTGTCACTCTGGTAGAAAAATAAAATAAAATATGACAACAGCTTGAAGCTTCTTGATTTTTGATTCAGTAAAAACTGAGAGTCTTTTAAGTGACAAGTTCTCATAAATAATTCCCTCTAATGGAAGATACTTTGGTAATTGCGATATCTTAATTTCAGCCCTTTAAGTGCAGATAATTCTCATTAACTCAGTATTCAGGTACTGCAATGAATTTTCATGGAGTGAGAATAGCAAACATAGCACTGAAATGCTGGAATTACGTTTAATTTTTTCAGTATTTTATGGAGAAAGTCATTAAGTGGTTCATTAAGCAAAACTGTCCATTCCCTTCTGGGTACAAGAAAGGTTTTATTATTCCTGGTTTTTTTCAGGTAAATAAACAGTGGCTGAAAATAACTAGATCTGATCTATTGACTTTCTCTGTTTGCTAGCAAAGCGTATTTTTAAGTGAAGCCTTAAAGTGACCCTGGGAAGTCTGACTTTCCACACCTCAAACTAACTCCCATGTCATACTGCTTTGGCTAAAGGCAATAAAAATACCCACAGGGGAGCTGAAATGCTGGGCTGGCAGTCTGAGTACACAAATATTACCAGTGAATAAAGCAAAATTTAGATTTCAAGAAAAAAAGGATCCCTTTTCACCAATTCAGGGAGGATTTGTCCCACTAGTAATGCTCACGGTTGTTTAAAGGAATCTGTGGTACGTTGGAGAAGTGACTCTGCTAATTGCCCTATGTTGCTAACTCTGAAACCAAGTTGTGGAAATTAAAACATCCACATCCTCAATTATTCCACTGGCACTGAAAGCGGAGGAGGGATATCAAAGCAAGGTGTGCAAGAAAGAAGGTGAAAGGCTTGATTTACACCAAACTCTGCTCTCTCTTGTGAAGCAATGGCTCATAACGTCTCAGACAAGGGAGGCTCAGCAAGGGTGGCAGCGTGGGGCAAAGCAAGAAGAGTGGCAGCACATTTTTCTTTTGATTGTCTCTTATCTTAGAAGTGGTTTCAAAACCACATCTGTGTAAACAAGGATCCAAATGCTGCTCCTTCATGTCTGATGCAGTTAAATGGAGCTGGTAAAGGTAAAGCACTGCAGGTAAAGCTGGTGGGAATGGGAAGCACCAATGCGAATCATTCCCTCTATTTAGCTTGTATTGAATTACCAGCTCAGGGAGGCATCATTTGATTTTGTTTAAGGTAGAAATTAAACGTTCCCAAGACTCAACTCCCTGCTGGGCTGCTGTTTACAATCAACATGTGAGTGAGAGAGAGCAGGACAATTGCCAGAGCCAGATCTCAGCCAGCCTGGAGGATTTGCTGTGCATCACTTCATCATTGCTGTGAATGTTTTCCTTTGGGGATGTTTTAGACACGCTGCTTCTCCTGCTCACACAGCCAAGGTACCCCAGCTGGGTCACCCGGATCCAGACATCTCCCCACCAAGGCACATTGCTCCTGCCTTCTCTCCTCGACCAGCTGAATCTTACAGGTTTTGCTGCTGTTTACCTTCATTTCTCTCTCATCAGATCCAGCTCTAATATTCTCTTTTTTATTTGTTCATATAGCAACTTTGCCTGCCCAGCCCCAATCACACTGCAATCCCCCTCTGAGGGTACCCAGCCTGGTCTGGAAAATACCTCTCTTCTCCATTACTTACAGCTCTTATTCATTTTACCTTCAATTTCCAGCACTGCTTAATTTGGAAAAGCATGGTTACAATGACAGGGTTATACCAGCTTTAGTCACTTTATCATGCCCTCTTTAACTGCAGGTTCACGACGAGGGAGCTGAGAAGCACAGGTCACTCCTCACTCACCCCAGACCTGTGGGCAGGGCAACCAGGTCTCTGCAGCTGCAGTTGCTACAAGAGCAAAAGCTGTTGGCTTTACAAAAGCTCTTTCAGGGTTCTTGTGAAACCACCTTCTCTGATCTTTTCTCCTTTTGCATGAAGAAATGGCTTTATTTTTTTTATATAAATGCGTGTATGTGGTACCAGGACCAGCTTTAATTCTAAAGGTAGAGTTCAAAACTAATTTGAGTGCATCACTGTGTTTAACAGGCGAGAACCTGTCTGGGGCTTGTTGGAAAGGCATTAAGAAGTTCTGCTCTGCTGCACTGCTGTTGATGAAGCAGGGAGCATACAGATGAGAAAAAAAGGGATTTGTCTGATGTTTAATGATACATTCAATCTCACAAGCCGAGAACAAAAAATAAGGAGCCTGAACCAAACATAAAGAGGGAAAGGCACCAGCCATCTGAGTGCTATTTGGATTATTATATTTAGAGCCTATTAGACACCTTATTATCTTCCTCCAGGATCTCCCTGGTACATACCCAGCACAGACAAGGGAAAACATTTCATCTTTAGCAGTGAAGGAGCAAAAGCAAACTAGAAAAAAACCCACACTGGGAGACAGATACTTCAAATAAAATGAAGCAGGAGAGAACACCAAGAAGATTGCACCTAACTTTTAGGGGATGGTTGATGTATGTGTTTACTTATTTATTACACATTCATTAAAATGCTTAAAAGAAGTAGAACCTGGCTTGGGGGTTGATCGAATCAGACAGGCTTCATCACAGTGAGGTCCCTGGCTCAACTTTGGGAACTCACACAAGTCACCCAAGTGAAGGCTGACACAAAAGGATGGGGAGTTGCAGGCCTGGAGGTCCAGGATTCTGCCCTTGCTGAAGTATACAGCACTTAAAGACAACTCATCTTCTGAGAAAGATGAATTTGATGAAAAATGAATCTTTGGAAGGAAACCAAAAGCTGCATGAGGATTTATGTTATAATTCAATAAACAGTATTGACAAAGGCAAAAAAAAATAAAGAGGAGGAATCGTTGAACTATTTCAGTGTTTTCAAGCAAATACTTGTTTTCTCTCTGGAAACTCTAATATGTTTCATTTCAAAATAAAGAAATAAACCTAACATGCTGAACTTCTCTTTTATTTCAGAATTGTCCTAAATAAAAAAAAAAAAAAAAAAAAAAAGAAAACAAAGAAGAAAAAGAAGGGTTATAAGCCAAAAAATGAAGTAAGGTGGTCCACCTCAGCTAAAACTACATGTTTTATTTGCAAACAAAGTGCTGTAGGTCAACCCCAAATTAATTGCTTTGTTTATCTCATCCCTGATATATTTCTTAATTCATTCTTCTTGGTTTGACCCAAACATATTTTTTCCTTTGCAAATGAATTCTTTTGCTATGAAACCACAAAATCCATTGCTCTCCCAAGTGCAGGAGGAATGTCTCCAGTGGAAAGAGAGGATGAAGGAGAAATAGTGTCTCCAGTCCCTGAGTGCTAGAAGCAGGAATCCAGCTCTTGCTGTGGGCAGCTGCATCTCTGTGATCTTCGACCCCAGTTTTCCTGTGACAAGCACTAAGGAGCTAAAAAGAACAGTAGGAAAGATCAGCTTCTGCTGCAGCCCAGAGAGACCACACCAGCATCTGAGGAAAGCCAGGGCAGAGATGTATCACCCTCCTCTGTACCCCAGGGCTACCTCTGTATTCTGTAGCAATGCTCTGCTGGGCAATTTCATTAGAATTAGGCAGAAACCTCTCCAGAAGCACATTTATGCAAGTGACAGCTGACTCCTTGGCAATGACAGCTTGAGAGACAATTATGACAGGCAAATGTTTAATAAAAACTGGCATTTTTCATGAAAATAATTATATTGATGAAGCATAAGGACATTTTAGCTTAGTCTCAGGCTTTTCAGCCAAGCCCATCTTGATGACTGACAAGTCACAACTACTGTACCTGACTAACCAGCTCTGGACCATCCATACTCATGGCAATCATTGTTTGATGATTTGCTTGATCAAAACATAATCAGTGAAATCAAGCTGGAGTGGGACACCTACACCCAAATAGGTTCAAACCAGCTTTTGCAACTGGTCTGTGCTGGAGCTGGATGGATGGTCCCTGTAGCTCCAAACATACTTATTCACTGCCCTTCCATCTCCCAGATCTCTCCCAATACTGTCAACACACAATGACATAAAACAATGACATAAGTAAACTGGCTAGTGCTGCCATGGCTCCCACTCTCCCTTTTCATGCTTGTTTCTTGCCATTTTGATGGATCTTTCACTCCTGGGAACATGAAATATTTTTATTTTCCAGGTATCACCTGGGTTCAGATTAATCATTCTTGACATGGGCATTTTACAGCTAACAGACTAAGATTCTCCTAGTGGCTGCAAAGTATTTGGATGTTGCCTTGCAATATTTAATGAATTGTTTGAAGTTTTCTGGGTGCTCAGGCACCTTTACCCTTGCAAGGAAGGGCTCTTGTTGCAGCTCAGAAAACACGGAACACAAGCTAACTGTGAATTGCTGGTGTTGGTGAGATGGAGCCAAGGTGGAAAATGGAGCTAGATCAAAAACAAGAGAAAAAAAAAATAAATCAACAAATGTGAGCATGGCATTAACACTCAAAAGCTTCCACAGCCACCAGCAACTGCTGGGGCCAAGGGTTAATCCAGCAGTCTTCATGCTTTGAAGAATAATTTCCTCCCCCTCCTTTTGGCCAGAGCAGTGACTGCTGTTTGTTGGCTTAGGCAGTGAAAGAGTGGGATATTTTAGAAAGAATAAATAAAAAAAAAAAAATTAAAAATCTGGCAACATTTCCATTTCCCTCGAATCTCGCTTAACTTGCTTTAAGGTTTTATTAAGGACACAGAACTGTTGACAATAAAATTATTTCTCTGTGCTGGGAGAGGTAAAGCAGATTGTTACACACAGAGAGAAGGGAGCTTACTGCTCTCATAAATAAGTCAATGTGTTACTCCTGCTAGACTGGAAGCGGAATGACAGCTCTCCCAGATGCTGATGCTCTACTTCTGTGACCTTCTGTAAACTTACGTTTGCTAAAAATACCCTACAAAAGCACACGTGCTTCAAGGCTACAGAAACACTTGGAGCAGGGCAGATTTAAAATAATTCCAGCTCCCTACCTCTAAACCCAGCAGTGTTGAGTAGTGCACCTCTGCTTCCCTTTCCCACCCCCACATCTCCATCGACCAGCACAACGGTGGCTGATGTGCGTTGTGTCCAGGGCGAATGGAAGGCTGATGGAGCCTGAGGTTGCTGAGCCTCCCAAAGGTGATGGGGATGTGTGCCTGCTGCACAATGGAAGTTGAGGGGGCAAATCATGACTGAGGGGCTGCTGAGCATTGCCACGCTATTTATGGTGAAGATTGCTTCAGATTACATTCGCATACACACTCAGTCTCACTTTCCTTCCTCCCCTGCCTTGACACACTAAAGAGACAGGAAGGAGTGTGGCAGTGATAAAACGTATAATGAAAATTAAAGAAAACAGGAGATAGAAGCCCAGTAAATTCCAAACCAGAGTTTTGTTTTGGGATGAAAGTTCCCTCATTCCTCAAAATGCATCTCATGTGCAGCCAGTGACTACCCCAGCAGCCAGCAAGGACATGTCACCACCCTTCCCTCAGACCCAATGGAGGAAGCAAGGACATGTCATCAAGACCCAGGCTCTTTCTTCCCATTATTTGTAATTTGATGTCTGAGGTGTGTAAGGAAAGAGAAAACACAAGTATGACAGGGTGATTAATGCTTATCTTTACCCACGCACAAAATAAGTTACCAATCAGCCACTCTGTCCCTATCTCCCTTCTTTAAAATGCAGACTAACATGAATGGAACAATAACATTTTAATTAGATGGAAATAGAAAAACTATGGGAGAATGATATTGTAGCAGCAGTCTGAAGTTCCTGTGCCCCATGTAATTACTTTGATAGATAACACACTAAAGGGAGAGTTAAACAGAAGAGTTTCCACAACATTTTTTTTCTGCACCACTGTCTCTTCTCACTTAGTGATAGAAACCTGGAACAATTAGGGTGGGAAATTACTTTCCTTACAGTGCAGCAAGCATGGACTTCTGGGGAACAGACCCAGCCCACAGTCCAACCCTTCCTGCTACACTACCTTCTCTTACATTAAAAAAAATAAAATAAAAGCCCTGCAGCTCCAAACCAGAGGATGCCCACAAAGCATTAAACAAGAGGTACAGCATGTAAACCATGGTGCAAAGCTGGGTGAATAGAAACGTGGCCTGACATGGAGCCATGGTGATGAGAAGAGGAGTTGAGTCCTATTGCCAGTGTGGACTGTGGCCAGAGGATGGGGAGGAAGAGTGAGAGCAGCAGAAGACACCCATGGCTCAGGCATGGTCACTCTCATCACTGCCCAGGGCTAAGCAATGAAGTTACTGCATGAACGAGGGGGAAAAGAAAAGAAAAACAAACAAAACCTCACAAACAAAAAAACCCCACAAACAAACAAAAATCCCAAACACAAAAGGAAAAAAGAGGAAAAACTGGAAGTAAATTGATCCATGAAACTCTTGACAAATAGAAGGATGTACTCTAATGACTAAAGGTAATTACTGAGCATCTGCCCTAGGCAGCTCTGATGCTAACTTGCACCCTGGTGTGGTCCAGGGATCCATCCCTTTGTGACCTGTTCCCTGAGGGTCACCGAAGGCTCGAATTTTGGAAGAGGCAGAGCCCAGAGCACACGGTGTATCGAGGCTTTTGAGATGGAGCCTGTTGCCAGCACAAAATGTGTCACCGTGAATCATCCACGCACCAGTTTCAAAGTACAAAACTGTTCCCTGAATCATGGTAAAAAGCACAAATGTTCTTCCCTGAAAAAGGAAATTCACTGATTCCTTCTTGAGACAAAATTAAGGGAAAAGGTTACATAATTCGTTTACTTTGAAGAGTAAGCATTTCAAAGTTATCTAAACAGCTCTAATAACAGGGAAATCTCTGTTTATTTAATCAGTCCAGTTTTGCTGTGGGATTGATGCTGGTCCTCCAGGCAAGTTTGTCTCATTCACCTTAAGACCATTTAAACACAAAACTTTACCCAACGGCTGGGAGAGACTGGCAGGGCAGCTGCCTTGCTCCATATCTAAGCTACTGCCTTAACCATGTGCTCCTGAAAAGCATCCCATTTTTGTTGAATGCTCCACTGTGAGCAGAAGGAGAAGCTGGAAGCATTTTGTGAGTAAATCTTGGAACAAGCTGGATTCTTAGGGGTGACCAATGCACATTTCATCACTGATTTGTCCCATTTCCAGCCTAACCAGCTTGGCTGGAGCCAGATTTCTGACAACTTGCAGCTAGCTTATTTGCAGATGAATTTCTTGTCTCCCTAGTTAATAACTCTGATTTCCTCAGCAAGCTTTGCAACTCATTCTCTGTCACTGGCCATAAAAGCCCTGTTTTCTATGAGATCCCTTATCTCCAGCAGAGCTTCAATGGAAGATTTAATGAAGTTATAAAAACCTTTGTCAAAACTACGGTCCAAGTCTGGAAGTCATTTTTCATGGCTTCTTCCCTGATATTTGCTGGTAATAATTTTCATCAGGCTCATTTCCAGAAAGAGTTGGGGAATTTCCTCCCCATCAGCCTCCTGGGACACCGGGCACAGCTCTTCACCACTGGTGAGGAGGCCTTTGACTGCCAACCCTGATCCTGGGGGATTCTCAGGAGTCTCCCTGTCAATCCACTGCAGGACCATGATTTCTGTCACCAGATAAATTTACATAACACACGTGCACAATAAAAGCAGCTTGGCAAACTGATTCAGGATTGATGCTGGAAGCACCGGGCTCACCCAGCTCCAAGGAAGGAAACCAGCTTCACCCAGCCACAACACCAACCCTGCGTTTGGGACCAGTGTCTGTTTATAAGTGAAAGCAGCCAGGCAGAAAGACCCATTCTCCACCTGAGTGGTTTCCTCGCTGCTGAGATGCTGTCCTGAAAGGCCCCAGACACGGGTTAGCTCTCGGTAAGAGAGCAGCACCACTCCTAAGGTGATGCTGGGTCTGAAGAGCAGTCGCTAGTTGCTCAGTGCCATGGCTCCACGTGACAAAAGCAGTTTTGCAAATGTGCCCTTGTCTGATTTGTAGGATGAAAATAGAGGGAAATCTGCTAATCATGAAGGTTTTCCCTTAGTGTATGGCACTGAGGTGTGGACCAGGCTCCCAGAGGGGAAAGAAGCCCATTGCTGAGAAGGAATTAACATCCAGAAGATTTTCAGCTGCACTTCAATTTCTATATCAACAGTACCACAAGTCAAAATAATCTACAGCTGGATCAATATGCATGGCCTTAAAAAAACAAGCTGCTCCCCGTTGTCATGAGAGTGGCTCAGGAAAGGCATTAGTGCAAACCCACATGGAAAATCAGGGATTCTACCCTGCCAGACACAGCCCCAGCAAAAGTTGTGCTGGTCCAGCCCTGTAAAACTGGAAAAGAGTCATGCAAATCACCTGGAGCAGCTCCCTCTCCTGAAAAATCACCTGGAATGGGTTTGGTTGGGTTTTTTTTGTTTGGTTGTGGTTTTTTTTTTTGTTTTGTTTTGTTTTTTTTTTTTTTTTCCTGAATTTGAAGGCACATCTCTGATTTACAGTTCCTGTGTCTTGGGAGAAGAGCCAAATTCAGCTCAGAGGAAGGGGCACCAGCTGAGCAGGGGGAGCAGATAGGGGGAAGTTGGGCTGTTTGCTGGCATAGGGGGTCTGTGCAAAGCGACAGCTGCAGTTGTAGCATTTGAGTCAATAGTTGCTTTAACAGAAAACTAGTTTTGTTTTGCAGGCACAAAGGCCTCTTCAGTCACTACCCAGCAGGAGGTTTATAAAACTCTTATTTCTTGCCCTGTTTCTGCCCTTGCCAATTTGCTTCTACTTTTAACAGGGTATTTTTTTTTTTTTTATTGCTCTAGATTGTTTTTGTTTTAACTGAAACTGAGTAAATTATATTTTTCCCAAAACAGTTCATGAGTTTAACAAAGTTTTCCATTATTTCATGGGAAGAAACCAGCAACCTTCAGAACAGAAAATCAGAAACCTTATTGGAAGTTGTGTTCTGCACGAGCAAGGACACAACCTCAGAAGTGAGAGGGGCAGCCCCTGAGACTCCTTAAAAGCTTTTCCCCCACCCCCCCCTCCACAGACAGTATTTAAGGGAGGGAATTTATCCCAGCACTTCACAATATGAAGAAACCTCTAAAGTATGCCCTGCAGTTTTTCCCCTTTCCCAAACACACTTTTTCCAAAGGAGTGTAGACACAATCCAGCTTTATTTCTGGCTGTCACATCACTAAATACATGGTAGTCTTTCCTGAAACATCTCCATTGATAAAAGCAGGAGGGGGAAGAGGGAAAAGAAGCATTCATGAAAGTGGGAGACCTTCTGCATTGTCTCACTGTCATACAGCCATTCCCTGCAGATCACATTGCTCTAACCCTTTTTAGAGCAACTCGGGCTAGGCAGAGATTGACAGGGATGGGAGACCTCATTTGCTGGAAGAGGCTGAGCCAGCAAGCAGTAATGTACCTGGCATCTCATTCTCGAGATAAATAGCTCCTGCCATGCTTCATCTTCTGTCTCTTTTCCTAGAAGACCCTGAGCATTAATATCCCTAGTGAACTAGATGCCTGTTCGTTCTTATAAAGGAGTGGAGTAGCTCCTGCTGACACAGCTCAGCCCCATCAATGCTTGTATCCCGAATACTCCTCTTGCTTCCAGCACCTTTTTGAGCCCCCAGCCTTCCCCTAATGCAGTGGGCAGCCACCCCAGAGAGGGGGAATTTAAAGAAGGGGTTGCTAAGGGATTGCATCAACCCTCGGTGACACAGAGCAAATCTGGGAAGCACTGGTAGGACCCGATGGGGTCTGGGAGGAGCTGGAGGGGTACAGGCAGGGGGGGTGGGGTTGTGGTTGGGAGCTGAGCTTGGGCTGCTGGAATATGTGTTATTACCACCTGAGTTTTTTGCTGCTCCCAAGTAGAGCTTGTTTAGCAGGGAGCTGGCAGGTCTAATAGGCTTCTGCCGATTTCTTTGGCTCAGAAAAATGGCAATTGTAGCTGCTAGTGCTCGAGCTTCAAACAACCCCCCTTGCTCACTATAGAATAAAAGATATTTTCTTGGCTCCAGGATGCTCTTTGAAAACAACCCTAGTGTTTCTGGTTATGCTGCCATTGCTTTGACCTGTCTCCAGTTAAAGCTGGGCTGGTTATTCCCATCCGATACCTCAACATTGCCCTCAAGGAATAGCTGTCCTTAAGAGGTCTCACCATGACTCCCTCTTAGAGAAAAGCTTTCCATTCTACTTTGCTAGAAAAGGAGATGCTTGAGTGAGCAACAAGTACACTAGTGACAAAGCCAGCGCCTGTACCATGACACAGGGAACAAGTGGCATCATTCCAGTGATGGTTTTTAGACTGTGTGCTCTTTGGCACATAGAATCATTGAGGGTGGAAAACACCTTAAGATCACCGAGTCCAACCATTAACCCAGCACTGCCAAGTCCACCACATCCCTAAGTGTTATGTCTGCACATCTTTTAAATACCTCCACACCTCATAGTTTAATATTGCTTGTGCAAGACTGAGCATATAGTGGCCGTGGGCTCAGGGTCCCAATATACAGTTTAACTGCAACAGCCAAGGAGCAGCTTAGACACCAAGCTTTACATCTTTCCTTTACACATCTCAGAACTGCACCTCGATGGCAACCTGCAGAGCAGATGCCAAAACAAGTCTCAACACGAGTCTCAGAGCCACTCTCCTTCAAAAGGCCCTTTGCATTATTCAGAGTGGTGGTGCCCAAAGCAGCTTCTCCACAGAGCTGGAGTATGAGCCTGATCCACGGTGAAAAGCAAACCAAGATTCCTCTCCTGGCAACTAAAGAGCTTGGCCACATTTCACAATGTGATGTTAATCACATTTCTCCTCTGTGGAAAGTGAACTTGGGCAGTGACCTGGGCAGGATGTTCAGACCCTTAGAGAGTGGGAGGGACAGAGTAGGAGCCAGACAGGGGATCAGACAGAAACCTATTAATAAAATGTATAATGAGGTGCTGAGCCCACAGCATTATACCTGACAAATTCATCACATGAAGATACAAAGGAATAAACCAGCTCCAGATAATTGCAGGGCAAGAGAATATGTTCAGCCTCATCTTAAACCGGGTGAGATTAATTTTCCTGACAGCTTGTTTTAAAGGAAAGTGGGCTATATAATTAAAAGAAATAAATCCCTCATAGATGGCTTATTGCATGACCAACAGAGACTACCTTTCAAGGCTCTTGCCTACCTGGATGTCAGTATTTCCCAGAGGTTTTTATGCCTCCAGCCCTTACTTTTGGCTATGGAGCCACAAACAGGCTTTCAGGCACTGATTTTTCTGAAAAATAGCAGGTTTAGATACAAATTTCCTGATTCAAATATTATTAACACTTGACTATAAAGCACCAAGCACAAACCAGCACCATATAACCCGGAGTGATAGAAAAGCCAGGCTGTTAATCTTCATAATGTGCCTCTCAGTGGGGATTTAACTTGCATGTTATTTGCATTAAATATGATACTGAGTGCTGGATGTGCAGCTATAAATAAATTAAAAGCCATAGTTAAGTCAAACACTGTCCCACTGTTGACTGCAGACTCAAGTGTGAGAGCTGTTAATAGTGGACTGTACAGATTTGATTGGCAAGGGGCAGGTCCCATCTTTGAATCAAAGAAATTCATCAGAGGGGTTAATTGCCACCCCCTTTAAATGAGGTTTGTAGTGTCAGCCCAAACTCTCGTAGTGCTGGTATTGTGGACACTTTAGCTTGGACAGAAGAGTGCATAGGCTTGTCAGAGCTGATGTTTAGCAGAATACCTCAAGTGCAGCAGTCTTTTAATTTTATATATAAACATCTTAGTTACAGCAACATAGTCAGCCCTGTTCCTGAGGCACTAAGGGGAAAAAAGAAGTTTGTACTGAATTCATCATGCACTTTAGGTAAATAACCAGAGAAAAGGACTCCTGGCCTCAGAGTATATGAAACAATAAATGTTCAACTGTATAGAAGTGAAAGAGCTGAAGCTTTTGCTGATGAAAATTTTAATTCCTGGAGTACACAGAGGGTGTTCCAGTGGCAGGACTGTGACCCCTGCAGCACAAACCCTCTGGGGTTGAGCTCTGCTCCCTCTGCCTGGCATGTCCTGCCTGCAGCTGAGCTCTGAGGGCAGTAAGAGCATGAGCATGGCCAGTGGCATGGGCATAGAGGCTTGGCTCATGAAACACAAACTACCCCGAGCTTTCCACCTGACCACTCAGCAGCCCAAATTGAGGAGGAGGTTTTGGGCAATGGGAGTTGAGACTTTGGTCCTTGTCATACTAAATACACTACTGTTTTCCCCCTCAATCCCCTCCTGTGGGATGGGAAGTAGGATCAGGAGGAAGAAAACAGATGAGACCCCAAGGGTCTCATAAAGACAGTTTAAAAAAAAAGCAACCCAAATGGAGAAAAACCCACCAGTACTAATGAAATGACAAACAAAGCAAATAAAAAAGGCAGGAAGCCTCTACCTGTGTCCAAGACACCAACTTACCCTGCTCCAGCTGCACTGAAGCTCCCCACTAAAACAAGTTGAAATCTGGCACCTCCAGCCTATCCCAGCCTCCCCTTATATAGGGGCGGGACTCAGTGGGGTATCAACCATCCCATTGGCTGGTTCAGTTGTTTATCCCAGCTGTGGCCCCTCCCAACCTGCTTGGGCCAGCAGCTGCTGGTGATAATTAACCCAAACCCAACCCAGGACAGTCCTGGGAAACACAAACCTATTACCCTGAGAGATGTCATGCTCCCTGTAATCTCTGGCACTGCAAGAGAGCTGCCAGCACTGTGAAATTTAGAGAATCAGACAGTTTAAAAGCTATTAAGGAATGGGAGTTGTGCTGGCCCCTTTGCTCTGTGGTGTGGGAGAACATCACCTGATTGGGAGCCTGGGCTGGAGGAGGTTGGGTTGTTCTGGTTTGCTTCAGACTTAGTAATAGCTGCTGGGAATAATCGTGTACCTGTGGAAGAGACCAGCATGGCCATGAATCATTATGTCTTGAGGTCAAATATCTATTTATTAGTCTGAATCCATATTTCCCCTTCCTCCTACAGTGCTTCATCACACTTCACACACTTGGAGTTAAGGAACAGGTAAGTATGAGAGCGTCATAAGCCCATGACTGACAGTGATAAAAAAATGAAACATGGGCTATGGAGAGGGAAACTCAATCATGTAAGTTTCTCTTCTGAATGAGATGACTATATTAAAATGTATAAATTGTCCCCGTGAGGATAAAATGTAAGGTATTTGCAGGAGGAATCAATACAGTGATGTGAGCAATGAGCTAAAATTTCCCAGTGGCTGTGTGAGATGCATTTTTATCAGATGGTTCTGAAAAAATCATAGAATAGGAGGGAGAAGAAAATTAATTTTGTATTGAACATACTCAAATAGTTACGGACTTATTAAACAAATTCTCCAAGGGAACAAGGTGATCCAACAGTCCTACCAAGTACCAAGACTACTTTTCTTTGGTTCAGCACTGCAGACCTGTATTGTTCTTCATTATGTTACAATTAATAGGACGTGGCATTGAAATGGCTGTATTAATTAGCTCCTTGGAGTCCTGATCCAAAGTAGGGGTCTGCTGAGCTAAATGCCATCCTGCATCAAAAGCATTCATGGCTGCTAGGCAGCAGGGCTTTGCTCTGCAGGTCTGGGTGAAGCTGATAAGTTGGTAGACACCCTTTCTTCAGGGTTAAAGGAGAAAGCAAACAAGAGGGAAGGCATGGAAAGACTAAACCAGATCCACTCTGAGTCCCCGAAATGAAAGTCCTCAGACAGCTTCCAGGATCCAGGATCTCTTGATGGATATACCACATGCTAAGGGAGTGTTTGCTGATCTCCTTCACTTCCTCTGGAGGAGGGATAAATTCTCTTGAAGTGAGGTAAACCATTTGCTTCAAGAATGCAGTTGGCTGTAGCAGCAGTGTCCCTATATTTTTATTTTATTATCTACAGGGAGTAACAATTGGCAGGAAAACACTAAAAAGTATTTTCAAAGAGAAAGGAAAACACTGAAATCAGGCAATATATCCAGTCCAGTCTAGGCTGCCTGTTCCTCTTTCATATGTTTAGGGATTCACTTGGCAGACACACCTGGAAGATTTTATCAAGGGAGATTTACTGCAGAGGGTTCAGAGATCTACATCCACAGGCTGGGTGTAAATCAGAGGAGGCTGCCCATGAGGATGGTGAGGAGCTACTCAGAGAGAGCTGGCAACGTGGCCATGAGAAATGCCACCAAAACCAGGGCACATCCTCTGGCTTAGCCATCACTCCAATACCTCTCTGCTACTGAGTATACTTTCCACTCTGTGCTTGGCTTTATAGTTTCAAGGTACTCCCACTTTGCATAAAAGATGCTTTTTTCTCCCCCTTTCAGATAATGAAGACTTTGTGAAAGTTTACTTTTTTTCCCAATTATTCACCACCACCACCATTTCCTCTAGGAAAGTCTCATCTCTGATTTCTGTCTTCAACTGACAATTGTCCCTGAGAACTTACAGGCTTTAAAGAAACCTCATTGAACTTCCTCTCTCAAAAAAAGTTCAGCTAAAAAGACCTTGTTCATTCTATTTTTTTTTTTTCTGCCTTGGGAGAAAAGAAAAAAAAAAAGCCCTCACAAAGCCATGCCCAGCAGTGCACTCTCTGTGCTGAGAAATATTGGACTGAAAAAGCCACAGGAGACAAGAAGCAAATTTCACACGCTCGAACCCCCTGTGGGTGACCAGCTCCTCCAGCCCATCAAACCTACCTTTTCTGAAGGCCAAGGCCAAGAGCTGCTCTCCTCAGTAAGGTACAGCCCTGTCTTGGTTTGAGTCCCACAGTTGCACCAGGAAGGCTCTTGGGTATAGGGTTATAAAATTTTTGCATTGCTATTTCACTCTGACCCATGGGAAAAGTAACAACTGATACTTTGAATGCAGGAAAATACTGGGAATGAACTGGCAGCTCAGAAATGCCTGCTACTCAGTCAGGGTTAGTACTCCATCACCACCACCTTTTCTCAACCAGCCCCAAGCACTTATTTTCCCAAATAACTCATCAGCTCAACTGATTTGTCATCAGCTTTTCTTTTTCTTCTTCTTTAATCCCACACCTAAGATGCTTTGAAATGCGATAGAAGAAATGGCATCAACGGGAGGTAAAAGGTGGGGGTTGATGTTATTGAGCATGATGAGTTAGCTGACCCTCTCCCTTGAGAGTTTCCTTTAAAGGAAGAAAACCTAAACCTCTCTAAGAGATCCCAGAATTACAGAATGGAGTTATTCAGCCCAGCCTGGGCAGGGGACAGGGCAGCTGCTTGGTGCACGTATCTTGCTCAGTTCCCTTTCCATGGCAGAGTTCTTGCAAGTGCAATTGTTCTGTCCCTTATCCCCCAAGGCAAGTCCTGCCACCCTCCAGGCTGCAGCCTTGCAGGATTCACTCTGAATTCACTACCAAAGAGTGGCTTCTGCTCTTGGTGCCATCTGCACCCTGGGAAGTGAGGTGGAAGTGATGCCCAGCCGTGCTCATGGAGCTCCACTCTCCCTCTGCCATGGGGAGGGGACAAGCTGGACCACAGGCTACCATCATGCCAATCCAACATTAATTATGATTCAAAGTGCTCTTAGCTTGTGTTTCAAAGAGGTCTGGGACTAGCAAGGACACTTCCCATTTTGTAAGGAAAGTTAAAAAAATATAACTTACATTCCATAATAAAGGCAACAAAATTTATCACTCAGAGAAAGGCAGCTCTTCAGGAAACCAGGAGACTGGCTTGGCCAGGTCTCCTGCTCAGATGGGCCTTTACAGAGCATGATGTGGTCCAGCAGCTAAGACTGGATTGGTCTCAGATGGTCACATCAGACCGCAGAGTGCTCACTTGGGTACAGAAGTGGGGAAAAGGCTGGGAAAGCTCAGAATTTATAATCTACTTTACCATGCCAGACTGATGGTGCTGATGGTTGGGAGAGGAATGTGGAGTATGGAAGTACAAGGAGAACGGGCACTGGAAGCATCTCAAGCTTCACATGGCACGAGTGGCTTATACCAGAGAGCAACCAGACAGATTTGGAGTGTTATAACCCAGCTTCATCTGCTTAATGCAAAGGAAAGGAGGGACGTCAGCCCTGGGACTGTTGGTTCTGGTATCTAATGTTATCTGCTTTAGGTCTAGATGACCACAACGTTCAGACTTTCCACCTTGTCAGCCCTGGACCCCATCATGCTCCCCAGATACCTTTGCTCACCTGCTGTCCCTCAGCAAGGGGTAATTCCATAGTTGGGAAAACACAATGGTGACCTTGAAGTCCAAAATCCCCTCTGGCCTCAGCCCAGGCACCCACATGTCCTGGGGTGGGACACTGCCCATCACACACACGCCTGGAGCAGGACACAGAAGCATTTCTAAACGCCAGGAAGCAAAAGTGCCATCTGTGAGTCTCAAGCAGATGCTGCACAGAGACGATAGTAAAAGCCTTTAAGGGAGAGGAGGGGGGAAGTAGGGAGAGGACAATTAAATAGCTGTTTGAAATGATCTGGAAGAAGATTAAAGGCAGCTGCAGGTCTTGGGTTGTTTTTTTCTTTAGGATGAAGAACCATTAGATTACCTTCATCTCTCCTGCCTTTACAAAAGGCTGTTAAGAGCAAAACCTAAGAGCTAAACTGATCAGCCACATTCCCTCATTCTTTTATTATCACTCCAGCTGACATCTCAGGAAGGGGGAGGGAAAAAGAAATCAAGTGAATTAAAATCAATTGGGGAAAAATGAAGAAGAAATTATGTAAGAACTGGCAAAACACAGCAGGCCAAGTGGTTATGTAAAGCAATGAACACAAGAGCTTATTTAATTTAGATCGAGCTGCAAGATGGACCACAGTGTAAACGGGCTGGGATTAGGCTGGCTGGGCTGTGATGCATATGCTGAATTAAAGCTCTGGGTTCCCGGCATAGTCTGTGGAAAAAAGGCAGCTTTTCAGAGATGCTCACACTTTTTAGGGATCCCTGCAGGGGTGGGTGTCTCTCTCCATCACTGTGGGGATGGATCCAGACACATTTAAATACCAGCATCTTCATATTCTTGTCTACCCAAGGGACCACCATGACCTGATGGGACACAGCTGCCAGAGGGTTTAGTGGTGTCCAGGTTGGGGGTCCTCCAGTAGGCAGAGATCCTGTGTGTGCAGCCAAAATAGTTTTATCAGCCAGGCTCAACGGGTGGGAGCTGTAGTGAATGATTTAAAATGGTGCTGTTATTAAATGCCATAGTAGGAATTTGGCTATGATCTAAGGAAAAGAAACCAACTTCAACTCCTAGTCAACACCAGTATAAATGCAGGATTCCTGAACTGAAGCCACTGGCTAATTCTGGATATGATTTGCCTGCAAACCTGGAAAAAATTAATCCCTTTGGTTTTACGGGTAGCTATTTTCACCTACTATGGAGAGATGTTTGTCAGGTTTATTTACACAACACCACAGATCTGCTGGTGCTCAGAGCCCAGCCATCCACAGCCCTGACCATGTGCCATCCCAGCAGAATCTCACTGCACCACCCCACCATAGCTCTTTAGAGTCTTAGCAACATTGTGCATGGAATTAATAACTTTGTGGGCCTCTCAGACAAATGGGAATTGAATAGATGTCCTTGGAAGAGTGTGTAGAGGGTGTGGTAATGAATGCCAAGTGCCTTGTGTCTCCCAGCTCCAACTGGTCCTTCCATCCCACCTCTTTCAGGCATGAAGCTCTTTGGCACATTCCTTGGAAGGCATCACAAGAAGAAATGTAAGAAGAAATAAAGCAGAGGGCTTCCTCAGGCACGAGGTTGTTTCATGTGCAGAGTTATTTACTCTACAAATCATCTGAACTACGAGCAGACTTTATGAAACATAATAAACAAGGGATCTGGAGGGATAGGCAAGCTGCAGCCAAGCAAGGGTGGGCTGATGCAGAGCAGAGATGGAGCAGATGTCCACCCTAAACCCATGAGGGGGTCCAGAGAAGTTCTCAGTGTGCTTCCCAGGAAGACACCCTATCAAATGAGCAACTTGGAGCTGATGGAGCTGTGACAGTCTATGGAGGCGCAGGGCCTGCTGCCATGTGTTTTAATAAATGGGTTCACACCAGCTGTCCAGGCAAAGAAAACATGAGCATGTGGCAGACACTATCTGCCCAGGCATTTCCCATATCTTAGGGGACATTTTGCAGCAGAGCCATCCAAGCACAGACTGTGCCATACCAGTGGGACAACACATTCTTCTCTCCCATGAATTATGAGGTACAGGAGAGCTGCCCACACCCACCTCCTTCACGCACATGCCCAGTCCAGAATCAGACCTAAAATTCTGGGGTTTTAGGTCAACCAGTTGCTTGACTCGGTGTGCTGGGACTGACAGTGCACCAGGATTGTAGGTATTTATTTCAGCTTCCTCTCTTTCCCTAGGTTGACTAAGGACCTCTCCAAAAAAAGAGATAAGAAGGTAAGGAAGTAAGAAGCAATAAAGGAAAATTGATTTGCACAGCCATCTGGACATTAAAATTCAGTGAAAAACAGGACTGTGAGTGCATGATGCTAATGGCATGCAGGGCTACCCATGGTGGGATGGGACACTAGGTGAGGTCCTGTTTTGGGAGAGCTGGCCCCAGAGCCAACAACAAGGCTGTAAAGTAGCCAAACCCACAGGTACCAACCTGTAAGGGAACAGGAGACACATTTCATCCTGTCTCAGAGCTCTCTTATCTGTTGCTGCCACAACGAGTAGCTTTTAAAACCTCCTCCAGCTGAAGTGGCATGAAAACATGAATTTGCTTGTATGGGGATGGCTTTAGAGGTGTTTAATTTATGTGGGAAAAAAAACAAACAAACCAAAACTAAAATTGGCTGCAGTGAGTTTTAGAGGATGTCTTCCAGTTCCAGTGTTAACTAGACCTAAATAATGTGGCTATAATAGACTCATTCCTGCTACCAGATCCCACGCTGATGCCAACAGTCAAACCAGACATCCCTGACTGACAGAAGTAACAGGCAAGCCTGGCAATGAAGAATGTATAATAAACCAGATTCCCAAGCTGATTTAGGCAGCTGGAAGGAGAGTGCTAAACGAAGCTGGGAAATAGTACTGTTCTAAAGAATGAAGCACCAGAGGCCATGCAGAGCTTACATCTCGATGGCATGAGGAGAGATGTGCAGTGCCTGGCTGTTCTGATCATGGTGACACACAGTGACACCCTCCAGAACATCTCATTTACTGCTCTTCCTGCTTACCAGTATGTGCTGCGCTGAGCAATCTATGATTATTAGAAGAGTATCAGTAATTATTTCATACAGTTGTTGTGGAGCTGAAGTGGTACATGTGAAGTAGTAAGAGCAAGAATCAAACGTGCTGAGTGTTGTATGAATAGGTACCTTTTGTTTCTTATTATTATTATTTTAAGGAAACACAGTTGTTCACACACAGCCTTTGTTTCATTCAGGGATGCACATTAAAACTTAAATATTCAAAGCAAATACAGGGGAACTTTTTCAAAATCAGAGATGTTAAATTAATACACTCAAATATTCATCTCGGGATGCTTGTTCCAGTCCAGGGACAAGCATTTTCCTGCAATGATCCCAGCAGAACCATAGCTTACACTGGGCTCTGAGTCTATAAATGGTTACAATGGCTCTGTTCTGGGACTGGCTTTCAATCAGTCAACAAATAAAACCTCTTGGAAAACTAATGGCTTCCAAAAAAAGATCCCAATTTGCTTTAGACAGTCTGCCAAATAGGAAGAGGAGTGAAATATGTTGAGTGATTTATTACAAGTGATTTGCCAGCTCGAGCAAGTGCATTATTGCTCTGCTTAATTTAAAGACAGAAAATGAATGCAAAGAGATGCAAAGACCTGTTCCAGCGCAGCTTGAATCCATCGCAAAAGACCAGGGCTCCAGATTTCCAACCATCAAGACCTTTGCGCATCACTCTCCACATTACCACTGCCCTTTCTTTCATAGGTCTTCCATTATGTGTCTTTTTTTTTTGTTTGTTTTAAACCTCTGCACAGCTTACAATGTGAGAATGTCCTTTCACATGCTGTGCAATGGTTTCCATTAATGCACTTCAAACCTGACTTACAGCTGCTTTGCTTATTCACTCTGGAGCCTCACCCCCCCCTGCCATGTGTGCTACTTCCCTGTGCTCAGAGGAATGGAGCAAGCCATGAAATAACCTTCCTATCTTAGCAAATCTACTTTTGTAGCCAGATCCTCTGAGAAGGAACAGTAAGGTAGGGTTGGTTAGGGGTTTTTTTTCCCCTCAATAGCTGCCTTTATATATATATATATTTTTTTTTTAACTTTTAGCTAATGCACAAGTGAAATAATAAGAAAAAATAACGAGGAGAAGCCCATGGGTGAACTTCCCATACTGTGCATCCATGTCTGCCTGCTTCTTACTTGACTAACAGGATAAGGTATAGCCTGAATAACAGCAAGACTGTAAAATATGGTGAGAATTGTTTAAATTGTAAACCCAAAGACATGATGAGGAAAGAATCCATTTCCTGCCCAATCATGGTAACAATGAGCATCAGTTTAGTACCAAGAGGAAGATAACTGGAAATAATGCATTTCAGACACATTGCTCTCCAATCAGATGTCTCAAGCCTCCTCAGAGAGTAGAGAATTTGGGTTAAGCACACTGGGCTGCCACTGACAAAAACTACAAAGCACCTACAGGAAAAATACAGCCCCCACCATCTCAAGCTGAAAGTTAGGAATCAAGACACAACGCAGAGGGAATCCAGGGCCTCTGTGGGGGCTGGATTTTGGTTTACTGGAGTAATCTACCAGCATGGACCCTTGCCTGCTTTTACTAGGAAAAATGGCTCTGATTTGTCTCCATTTAAGGTCCCTGACTTTAAGTGAGGGAAAATCTCAAAGGCTTTCATGGACATGGTGGTTTAAATCCTAATCGGTTGCTGATTAAACTTACCTGAATTTCATGTTCAAAATAAAACACTGAGAAGCTATCAAACCTGGCAGCAAAGGGACTGTGGAGATTGGTGTTGTGTTCTTTCTGTCTCGCCTTCTGTGCCTCTTACATTTTTCAAGCCTAATGCTCCAGTAAACAAATGCCTCAACCCTTCAGAGCACTGGAGTGCAGCAAGTGTTGATACTGAAATCCTTTCCACGCATGGGTGTGTTAGATTAAGGACTGCATGGAGACCAGCAAAGACTTTCTTAAATCAGGAGGGGGATAGTAGTTAAAGCAGCAGTGGATTTCCCCAAAATGATAAAAATACCAGCCTCTGGCTTTGATGATGCAGCTCCTTTTCGGGTGCCTACGCTACACCTTGTTCCTAAAACTTTCAGCAATCAGGATCTTGTCACTACAAGGAGGAAACTGGTGCTGGATCAACTCAAAAAACTGGGAGAGGGGGAGAGCTGGTTTTATTTCCCTCGCTCTCACTGGCCACTTTCAGCAGAAGGAAAGAAGATACAGCAGATGAAGAGAAAGGGTGGAGGAGACTCTGGGTTTTCTGGCGATAAAGTGCCACATTTGGGTAGGACCCGAGCATCTCCGGTCCAAGGAGGTGGCCGCACAGCAGAGCAGTGTCTGGCTGTCCCGGGGTCCGCCGCACATGGAGCTCCGGTCCGGTGGGGAGAGGAGCTCTGGGGGATGCCTTGGCCCAGGGCCTGATTAACCGCGGTGCCGAATGTATCCTGGTGCAGGATCTCAGCCCGGCGCTGCAAGGCAGGAGGGGTTGGGGGGGTGGGGTACAGCAAGCAGAGCCGAGATACCCCGTCTAAACCCCTCCTGGCCGGTTCGTGCCGTCAGGGCTGCGCGGGACCCCCCTCCCCCCACTTCCCGAGCCTGTCCCTTCCTCCCAGCCCCGCCCGGCTCCGCAAAGTTTGGCCATCGGAGCCCAGGGAAGTGAGCGGCTGCCCGGCCCCGGCTGCTCGGGAAGCCCCGGCCTCCGGGATCCTCACCTGGATGACCGTCTTCAGCGTGGAGGCGTCCACGATGGTGGTGCAGATAAGGGAGTCGGGATCCTGATCTTTGCCGTAGATCTCCCCCATGGTGAAGATCATGGGGATGGCGAGGAGGAAGGAGGCGATCCAGATGCAGCTGATGAACTTCTTGGTGCGACTGCGGGACATGATGCTCTTGGCTTTGAAGGGGTGACAGATGGCCATGTAGCGCTCCACGCTGAGGCTGGCGATGTTGAGCGCCGTGGCGTAGGTGCAGGCGTCCCGAAGGAAGTAGTAGCCCTTGCAGACGGCCCCCCCGAAAGCCCAGGGGTGATGGACCCAGATGAAGTTGTAGAGCTCGATGGGCATGCAGAGGAGGAAGATGAGGAGGTCGGAGAAGGCGAGGCTGGCCAGGTGGTAGTGCACGGTGCTCTGCAGGTTCTGCAGCGACTTCTTGCGCACCAGAGTGTACGCTGTGATGGAGTTACCCACGGTGCCCACCAAGAAAAGAGCCAAGTAGATGACGGTCACCATCACTTTGGAGTAGATGTCGGTGTTGACGTCCAGGTCCTCCTCGTCGGGCCCTCTGGGGAGCAGATCGGAGCGGTTGGAGGCGTTGGCATGACCGCTGGGCTGCAGGTGGAGGGGGCTGCCCGGTACGGCCGGGGCCGTGGCGTTCAGGTGCATCCCCAGGGTCGCAGCTCGGACCCGCCGGGATCGCAGCTCGGACCCGCAACCTCTCCCCGACGTGCCGCTGCCCCCGGTGTGGAAACTTGGCTCGTTTTAATGCGGCGGGGAGGAGGCGCCTGCCGCTCCCGGCTGCCGTGCGTGTGCGTGTGCGTGTGTGAGACACACAGAGACACACAGACACCACCACCCCCCCACACACACACACCCCCCCGCACACACAGCCCGGAGCAGCCTCGGCGGGGAGCAGCCTGCAGCTCCGGCTTTCTGCACCCTGCAGCTCCCCGGCGCCCAGATGTGCCCTGGTGAGGCAGGAACTTCCCTATACAACACCCCCCCTCCCCCGCACACACGCTGCAAACACCCACACCCACCCCCACCCTCCCGCACACACCCGCACAGCCGAGCCGGGAGACGCCGCACAGCCACCGAGCTCGCCCCGCCGCTGCCTTCCCCCGACCCCTCGGCTCAGCCCCTTGGCTCGGCCCCCTCCCCACTCCCCGTTGCTGTAGTGGGCTTTTGCAAGCCTAGCTCGGTCCCCAAACTGGAGCCCGAGGAGGGGACGGAGGGAGGAGGGAAGGGAGGGAGCAGGTCCCGGGCTGGGCTGCAGAGCCCCTCCCCATTGGGATGCCTCCCCCTTCTCCATCCCTCACAAAGTCAGACACAGAGGAGCGGGTAGAAGCTGAGGGCTGGTAAAAGGGGCAGGTAGGGGGTCTGAGCACTGAGTCTCCTCTCCCTCCCCCCTCCCTCCCCCGGGGAGAGGAGAGGAACCAGGGATGCTCCATCACCGTTGGACATCCCTACGTCCTGCTAGTCCCCAGATACACACCCACCCGCTTCTGTTTCTAGGAGAAATGCAGTTGAAGGAGGGGGAAAGACGCCTTAAAATATCTACCTCTGCCTTAATCTGCCCGGGGCACCCTCAGACCCATGGCACAGCAGTGACAGCAGTGAGAAGCTTTGCTTTGATCCCCATCAGTGACTTTCCTTTATCCCCAGATCTGAGGATCTGGGGATGTGGAGACCTTCCTGAGCTGCCCTGTTGCAGGGGCTGCAGGGGTGCCAAGGTGACACTGAGAGTGACGATGGGATCCCCCAGATGAAAGGACCCCCTGAAGATGAACAATCTGTGGTGGGGTTACTTTTTCAGGCCTGGGGCACTGAGCCAGCCAGCTGCCCTCTAAAACTCCAGTGATCTGTTTGTCCACTCAGTTTTCTTCATGGTAAAATTATTTACAAATGTATAGAGGAGATCTAGGAAAAAACAACTCAGGAAATCACTGATTTATCAAAAAACAGCCATAATGTGTCCCATTTATTCATTAGCAGATGTTGGGTAGCTGCTTCCCAACTGGCAGTGGGCTCTATGTTCACTGAGCTCCTGCAGACTGCTTGTCTATTTGATGTAAGAAGATGTCAAATCCTGCAGTCAATCACGTCATCTCTGCATGCAAATAGTGAACTTTCCACAGCCATCCACCAAGAGTCAATATTCCTCCAAACTTTCCTCCTCTTAAATCCATCCTCTAGGGTCACCATGGAACTAACCAAAATCAGATTTTTTTAGTCGTTATTCATACAAATTTGGAGAGAAATATTTTCCAGCATTCATCCCACACTAGTTTAAAGAATGACTAATAATCTCTTAACACCAATGTTCCTTTCATTTAAAAGCTTCTGCTTTGAAATTTCTGAGAGGGGTTTGTTGGGGTTGATGTTTTCAGCTGGTTTCACTTGTTGTTCCCAATTCTTGGACAGGATCTTGGGATGGATCAAGAATATTTATCCTGAAGAAGGAAAGTGCAACGTGGAACAAGTGGTGAGTTGTTACTTTCCTGTTGGTGTCTGAAGAAGAGTGGCAGCTGGAATGCAAGCCTTCTCCTGGTTGCCTTGTGTCCCTATTCCTCAATCCCCAAGCTGGGGGAAGCTTATGGCCTCGTGGTCCAAGCACAGATCCATTCTCCTGGCCTAAAGCACTTCTCCCACAGAGACTGCAAGTGAGTTCTTTTGGGATCTTTGCCTATAATGAAGAGTTATTGGCCTTTCCTGGTCCTGTAACTTCATTTTGGCCTTGTGGAAAGCAATTGCTATCCCCTCAAGCAAGATACCCATCTGCTGGTCTAATTTTACAGTGTGGATGTTCACGTTTATATCAATAGCTGTCTCCAGAAATGCTCTGTTTTGGATTCTGTTGCCTCATGTTTCTGCACACAGGCAATGCACAGGCACGGCTGCTAACAAGGAGAGTATTGCACCTTCCTGCTCTGTCCCAGCAGCTGTTCCCAAGTGCTCCATGTGCTTCCTCCCCCACTTTCCCTCCATGCCAAGTACTGGCAGGGAATATCAAGAAATATAGTTAAAAATAATTCTAAGTACACACTGAAATATCAGGTACCTGGAATCAATGTGGCTGTTGATTTACAATCAACACTTTGACAGGCTGGTGCAGTTTGTACCAGCCAAATCTCTCCTGTCACACAAATGCATTAGAAGGGTGCTGAGTGCCTAGCAAGTGAACTGGGTGCTCTCATCAGTAAAGGTCTCAGCAGCTTATTTCTATGAGCTAATTAATTGAATAAATTCTGTTAATTCCTTGGCAAGTCTGTCTCAGCCACACATGAGGCGTTCTCACCGTCACAGGCAGAGAGCTCTGCTCTGTTCTGCTTCTCATAAACCTGGGTTTGATAAAGAGCTCATCTTCTGGGACTTGCCATTCCACATGCAGAAGTGTGGGTCACTTCTTGTAAAGAAGAAAGTAAAAAAACCCATCTTATTTCTCTCCAGAAGGAAAAGGGTTCAAACTCTCCCCTCTCTCTTTAGAAAGCTTTTTGTCCAGGCAGGTTCTACCTTCTGTCTGCACATCAGTTCTACAGATCTGGACACGTACTGCTGATCCACACCTGACCTCTGCCAGCCCTGGCCTCAGAACAGGCAGAGGTTTAGCCCTGCCAAAGGAAGACATTGACCCCACTTCTGCTTTGCTGTGTCGCCCATCTATCCAGCAACTCTTTACTCTTCCCATTGCTAGTGCCTGGCTTGGGTGATATGTGAAGTCCCTTTCCTGGTGTGGGATAATGAAATGAATGACTAAAGTATCTCTCCTTGCCTTCACTTCTTCTCCCTGCAAGGTTTTAATCCATATCCCCCCCTCAGCAAAAGCAGAGCCAGGGGTGCACCATTTTCTTCTTGTGCACCAAAGCCTCCAACCTAAATCCCTGCTGTTTATTTCTGAACTAGCCGACCTTTTAGCTAAGCTGGGCTCGTTTTAATACATTTTTTATGTGTGTGTCTGTGGCTTAAAAAGGAAAAGAATCATAGAAACCAGAAGACGCCTGATCTCAAATGTTACAGCAAGGCATTTACTTAAAATCTTGCAGGGAAATGTCACCCAAAGACCTCATCTATTAAAACTACCTGGACTTTGAGCTGAGGGTCCCACAGTGCCCAAGGTGTGAGGCTCACAGGTTGCCTAACTCCCTTATGTTGACCCAAATGGTTTTCACTTTTGCTTTTTCCAGTTGCAACTGGGGACCACTAGGATTTTTTCACATTAATCCTATTCCTGTCTGATTTCTCTGGGTGGGATTTTTTCTGAAGGGCATGTAAAGCAACAGAGACAAAGCTCTGCAAGAGACAGGCGCTAAGAGACAGCACCATCCCTTTTCCCCTTGTGCTCTGAGCACCCAGCCCCAAATACCTGTTAGAGCAGGTTCCCAAGTCAGGTAATGCTGGACTGATTTAAGCCTTTAAATGCAGTCCCTGGTGGATTCACTATTGACAGGCTCTCACTACAAGTCAGGAGTGTCTAAGGTGTGTTAGGAAGATAAAATCCTGAGGTGTACACTGCATTTTTAAGGATGCTGAAGTTGAAAAGCAAGGAAGTGAAGAAAGAAAAAGGGACATATATCAGCTTTGTTGATGACAGCATTGACTTTATCATTACTTACAGGCAGGGAAGTGCATCCCTTCCTACACTCAACATATTGCAAAATAAAGTATTGCTAGTTTTTGTGAGCAATAAAAGATTCCCAGCAATGGGATGTTATTTACTGCCTTTGGCTGAACTGATTGCAGGAGAGTTTTTAAAGTCAAAACAGTTGATACGTGGGATATTTATTGCTTCTGATTTTCATGGCAGAGGAACCTGCTGAGACTCTGTAGTGTGAGTACATTGGTGTGTGGGCTGGCAAAGTGGACAGACCGTCCCAGAGCAAAGCAATAATCACATCCCCCAGCATTTATGTCCCTGGGTAGGTTTAAAAAGAAACAAACAAAAGGCATTCTGAGAAGAAGAATGCACCAGTATGTGTATGAGGATGTTGGTAAGAGAATTACCCTGATAAGTGATCAATATCTGGGAGGGGAGAGATGGAAAATGAGGCATCCAGAGCAAGTCCTATCTTCTGTGTGCTGCACGGTCAAATTCAGTCCTTTATTTTGGGGTAAAACTGCTTTAATGTTAATGGCTGATAGACCCTGTAATCTTCAGGCTGAATATTAGGAAGAATTTCTTTACTGAAAGGGTTGTCAGGTGTTGGAACAGCCTGAATAGAGGTGGTGGAGTCACCACCTTCAGAGGTGTTCAGTAGCCAGGTAGATGTTGTGCTTAGGGACAGGGTTTAGTGGTTTTGATAGGGCTGGGAATAAGGTTTGACTTGATGATCTTGAAGGTCTCTGCCAGTCAAAACTATCGGATGATTCTGTGATTCTATGATATATTAACTGGACACATAGAGGAGATATCAACTGCTTTAGTTCAGAGATAAAAGCAGGTTTTGGGTCCCCTGAGTCGTTACTACAACAAGCCCAAATCAGATTTCTCACGGCAACAAATGCACTTTATCTTGTAACAGGCAATATAAGTGTTCAGCACATAGGCAGCTGTACTCACATAGGGTGTCCCTTTGGAAATCTCTGTTTATCCCAGGAACAAATATAAAGAGAAAGGAGTGAGGAGTCCAAGAGGAAAGTTTTCCACTTGCTGCAGCTGGGAGCCTCTGCCACAGCCCCAGGCATGGCACTGACACCCTCTGTGCACATTCAAAGGGGCAGTTCCTCTTATTTCTAAAGGATTTAATCTGCTTTTTCACCCTCACCTCTCTGGAGCTGCAGCGTCTCTGCCACAGCAGCGCTTCCGAGAGCTCCACTCAGTGGTGCTGGCTCAGAGCACAGCCCTCGCTGCTGGGGAACAGTCCAGCTCCATCTCCAGCTCAGCACCATCCCATCTCCCAGTACATCACACCAACATTTCTTAGGAAATCCCAGGAGGCACATTAACCTCATTTCCCCCCCCCCGCCCCCTCCCCCAGTTCCCGTTGTTTTTCAAAATTTCATCGTGCCTGGCAATTTTGAGATGCAAATGAAAAAGCAGCAGGGTAAAAATCCCTGGTAGCCAGACACTCTTTACTACTTTTTCCTGGTGACCTTCCTATATGTTTGAAATCCTTATTAAATGCCTTGGATTTCAGGAAATAAACAAAGCACAGGCTGTGCTCTGTGCTCTTTCCTAGAGGGAGTCCTTTTATTAAATGCTGGAAATACCATGGGCTGGTAGGGCTTTCTCCTTGGCCAAATGTCATAGAACAACACGACATTTGTTCAGGCACTCCCCTCTGCCTTGGGACCTTACACCCAAAAAGGCCTTTTCTTTACCCCAGGGAGATAGGGTCTGAAGCCCCAGAGAGGTTCCCAGTGGAAATTTTCCTGGGATGCTCCAAGTCACCCTGTAACGCTTCATCAAACTCAAAAACTTGGCACTTTGTGTCTTCCAAAGCACACAGTGACCTGCTGTAAATACACATTATTTGTACTCTGCAGTCTGGCTCGTTCCTGCTATTCTTCCCCTTAAGAGCCCACATCCTCCCATTTTTCACAGCACTGGCAGACTGGATTTGCCTGAGCCCACACTGGCATCACTCTCGCTGTGCAAGGAGAAGATGTTAACACTGGTCTGCAGCCTCTGAGAGTGATGAAAAGGTCCCTCCTATTTAGTGCCAGGAGGAAGATCGAGATGCTGCAGAGGCTCCTGAGCTCCATCACAGCTAAGAGCATCACACAGCTGCCTGGACACAGCTTGACCTCAACGTGGAGAAGTCCCATTTCTGTCCTGCTGCTCCCTGGGTGATGTTGCTGCAGGACCTGCTGCTCCAACGGTGAATGTGAACCTGAGAGGAAGGGTTTATTTGCACTCCTGTGGCTAGAGAATTGTCAGGAATGCTTCTCCATGGGCTTGCCTGAGGACATTTCTTTCCTGAGGCAATTGCTGAGTTGTCCCCAGACCCCAGCATGGCTCATAGCCCTGTACACACTGACCTAGCCTAACATCCCTCAGTCTCACACCTCAAGCTTTGCTGATGTTTTTCCTCCTTTTGGCCAGACTTATAGAAGATGATTCCTCACTTGCAGCATCTTGGCCCAAAGATGACAAAAATAGTTTTAACCCTGTTAGAGTGGGCAGAGAGTACCCAGAAAAGGATTTTCTTTTCCTTCTGTTATGGTTTAGTGGTGGTTGCAGCCACCCCAAAAGAAAGGGCTTACACACTTAGGTAACAGTCCCTGCCCCAGACTATAACAAAGAGCAGTCCTGGGACTGCTCTACATTAAATTGTAAGAAAACAGCCAAAGGAGGCAAGAGATGGAAAAAAATATCAACAAAAAAATGTCCAGAACAGCTAATTCAGTTTAGGCTGTATTAGAGAGGGAACTCATTCAGTGCCTTTCAGCATGATACTGGGGCTTGATTGGAGTTGAATTCAGTGCCTGAGATGATTTTTTTTTGTAAATCTGATCAGAGCTGTTCAGGGAACTGCAGGTACTGAAGAAATTTGAAAAATAAAAAAATAAAAAAAAAGAGCCAGCTTGTGTGAAATAAATCTTTGGTTCATTTACTGAAAAGCTGGTTACTGAGAAGGGGAACTCTCTGGACAATAACTATCTCGCTAAACTTTCTCAGGAATCACAAACAAACAGTTCTGACTCCAAGGACAAATATTTCCAACAGTTTTCATTGTTAAAAAATAAGTGATTTTCTGCATCTTCCAGAAAGCAGTGTCTGCTCTTGCAGCGTATTCTCCTTTTTGCTTCTAGAGAGTTCCCTGCTTTGCTTCTTGTCCTGTTTAAACTGCAAACATCTTTTCAAAACCTAATGCCAAAGCAAATGGGTGATCCTTTGGTTTCTTCACTAGAATTGACAATTTTGCTGTAGGTGTAAGATGAGGGAAGGCTTCTCTTCTGGAAGGTTGTAGGAGATGGTGCAAAGAAAATACAGTAGAAGCTTTTTCTCAGGTTCTTCTAGAACACCTTCTGAAGAAGACAATCCACCTCCTGTCTTGAGATAAAGAGTCCTTTGCTGGTGCAAAGGTCATTTAAAATCAAGATGCTTCTAGTTCAGACTCCATGGCATTTGAAGAGTCTTTATAAGGAGTCTTATTCAACCTGTGGTCTTGCATCTTGTAATGCCACTGAAAAGCCACAGCGATGGATTAGGTTTAATGCAGCACACAGGTTTGCTTGGGGAGGTGGGGAGGGGAAGTGCATGAATGTTTCTCATCCCCAAATGTACCCCATCAATGGGAATCAATACTCCATTAACAGCAATTAATTAGTTTATATTTTTCCAAACACGTGGAAATATGGAGCTCTGGAACATAGCAGGAGAGATTTTCAAGGGGTGCACAGCAGAGCAGCAGGGTTATAAAGGAGGAAATCTTGAGTAGATATTACAGTGAGATGCATACACAGGGGGATATTCCCAGCTCATGTATTTATGCAAGAACCCTGGCTGCAGTTTTTCTCTTTTGATCACAAAGCCCATGTACAGATGTTAAAACAACAACAAAAAAAAATCATCTCTCTGTTAGTGTAGCACATGACTTTAGAGCAAAATAGAGAAAGCTGCCCACCCAGCCTTGAATCCAGGGCTGAATGCTGGAGGGAAAAGTCTAGAAAATGATTAGGGTAGAAGGGTGCATTCATACAAGAAATTGCTAAACATCAGCAAAGCCACACTGAGGACAAGAGTGCGAAATAGGTTAGAAAAATTAGATGGAGTCCTTCTTCCTCAGTAATGATATTTCATCAAAGAAAGTCATATTTCACAATGTGGTAAACACAGAAGTAATAATGATGGTAAGTGGCACAGAAGTAGCTGTGAGATGAAGTGGCAGACAGCTGAACAGAGTTCAATTAACAAAAAGATTTCTTGAAATTATTTGATTCTCCAGAATTTGCTCTGCTCCTTCAGCCAATCCTTCAGCAGACTTTTGTAGCCACCAGTCAGCTTGACATGGATGTTGTGTAAGGCAATGGTACAGAGAGATGCTTTGAGTCTTTGCCTTTCCTGGAGCTACGCTGTCAATCGAGCAGCTTGACCTCAGTGCAAGGACAAAAGTTCCTCTGCCAGCAAGGAACAGGGAGAAACAAACCTATGAAATTCAAGAATTAATATCCAGAAGCCAAACTGAAGTCAGAGTGGCAGAATCTGTCCCCATTTGTTTTGCACAGGTTATGATTTTAGAGGGCAGAGGCACACGTGCAACACTTCCTTTCACCTCTACAGTTTACTATGTAAAGCAAGGCCAATGCTTGGAAATGCTTCTCCAGTGTTTGGGGCATATAATGATATGTGGCATATAACAAAATGTGGGGGGTTGACCATAAATACCAGATGCTATTTTAAAAGATTTTTAGGAGTCCTTCATCTACTGTCTTCAAACAGCTTGTCTCAAGAAGTGTCTCATTTGGGTGCCTTGCTAGAGAAACAGACACCTGAGATATTTCAGTGGTGGATCACAACTGGGAGAAAACCAACCTAACAGCATTTGGTGAGCTTCTGAAACAACTGGCAAAAGAGCTGAGCAAGCAACAAGCCCTAAATGCAGCTTTGTGTGGACTTCTTTTGGGATGCATTAGGGAGCTATGTAGTTCCCGCTTGCTTGTATCTATAACTTAATAGACATCTTCCTTTCTCCAGAAGCCACTCCAAGGAGCTTAGAAATATGGCCCTGCCCTCTGCTAGGCTGTCTGCTTTCCTCAATAAGAATGCAAATGCATTTTATTGTGAGCTTAATAGACCAGATAGAATAAGAAATTGATAGTTTGCCATATAAAGAGATTTGAGAAAATGCTTGGAAAAGGGCAGAGTTACAAGAAACAAAATACACATCCCATTGCAATATGAGACCACTTTATCCATTCATCTCTTACTGGAATAAAAGCGTGTTTGTAGGTATTGAGAGAGCTGCATGACATGTCTCAGGCTGAGCTCAAAGTAATATAAAAAGAAACATTTTGATCAAACTCATGCTTACTTCAAGATTTAAGAGGCAATTTTACATATTTAAGCAAAACTGGTTTCAAGCAGATTTTGAAAAGCAGATAGAGACAGCAGGTGGGCAAATCCAACCCTCACCAACAAACCAACCAACCCAGCCCAAAACCCAGCTGCAGGGTCCTGTCACAGCTGGTGCTTTCCCTCCTGCTGCCCATGATGAGAACTGAGCCAGGACGTTCAGCACATAGCTCTGCTCTAGCTTCTGCAATGGCAGCTCACAGCTTTATCTTGGCTTTGTCCAACCTTGAACAATGGTAGAAGAAGAGAGAAGGAGGTGAGGAACCCAAGGGGGTACTTTTGCTTGAGGGATGCATCCTAATTCAGTTCTGTCTTCTGAATGTAATCACAGAGGATTTTGGAGAGTTGCTTCTAATGCAGGAGAGGTGCAATAGTGTCATGTTCAGTTCCTGATGGGTTGAGTTTCTTCTTCTAAAGCTAAAAGTCTACTAGAGAGGTTGAAGGAAGATTTCTCTATAGATTCTGAATTTGCCTAATTGCTGACTTCCTTGCAAGTGTGATGCTCATGGAGGACTCAGAAGGCAAGAAGCTATTTTCACTCTTCATTTAACTCTTCTAAGTCATCAACAACTGAGAAGTTGTGATTAGTGCTGCAAGTTCTCCTGTAAAACAGTTATCCAGTGAATCACTCTTCACTGACAAGCCTCTGCCCACCTTCCCATCAGCCTCACCATGTGATAGCCTACTATTATAACTCCTCCAGGGACCACTTATTTCACAGAGACAATCCTTTTCTTCCTCTCCTACCCAGTAGGGAGCTGCTCTGTTCAGCTCCATGGCAAACAGCAGCTGCTGATGGAGATGTCTCTTCCAGACTTTGGTGAAGCCAGGTTATCCTCACAAATGGGGCTTCAACTGCTCCCACATAAGAAAGCCATGGGGAATGGTCCTGGTGACACCAAGGAGCTCATAAAGATGGACACAAAGAAATGTGCTCCCAAATTCCTGGAGTTGCACAGTTTAGGACATGCAGGGAGATCTGAAATGGTGGTTCTGCGTTCTGAAGATGAAGTTTTCCCCATGAACAGGAGTCTCTCCCCTTGTTTTAGCCAGCTCCAGCTGGATCGGGAGAGCATTCCTTCAAACTGAGGACTTCCCTCCAGTGCCTGGTTCTCCAGTGTCTGGTGAATACAGCAGTCCTATCCTCTGCTCTCTACCTTAACCAATGCACAGCATGTGCAGTGTTGCACCCATATTGTGTCTCATCAGGAGGAGAAAGGAGGAGAAGATCCAGACCTGCTACAGTGCCTTGTCCTTCTGTCCCAGTGGATGAGCTGGCCTGGGCTCACCAGGAGCAAAACACTAGTATTGATCATCATTAGACTGTGCTGGAGAGGAACAGCTAATGATGATAATAATCATCATCATTCTTTTTATCTTATTGGATCATGCAGACAGAGCCCAAAATGTGCTGATAACACCAGGAACCCCCTGTAGCATCTTTGATTTTCCCTTCATGAAATCACAAGTTTTGCTGTTCTTCCTGCAAGACATTAGATGAAACACATCACAATCAAATTAGGTTTGAGTATTGCCAGTTCACGGGGAGGAGGTGGAGACACAGCCTCACTGACCACCTTGTCTCAGTCGTATCTGGGATCAGTGACAGGGTCCACAGGTGAGTCCCATTCTCTCTCCCTGACATCCCAGAGCTGCTCCAGAAATAAGGAATTTCTGATTTTTGCCATATCCCAGATGACCAGGAGCTAACAGGCTCTGTTCAGATATTACAGCCACCGTGTTCCAACCTTCCCCTGTCACCACCTACATCAAAATGAGTGGGCAAAAATCCATCCCCTGCCTCTAACTCAACGTAGAAGGATCTTTCTGTCTCAAGCTAATTATTGCAGCTTGTGTTTATGTGCGTTCTGCCAACCTAGAAAATAGCAGCGAATCCTCACGCTTGGTTTTGGCTTCAAGCAAACATCTCAAACACCACGTCCCTTGAAACGGTCTGGTTCCCACAGCCCTTGGCTTTGCTGACATCATGGCAGTGATGTTTGCTCCTCTATGGCTTAAATGGCATGAAGTGATGTGACGTGGCTCCAACAGCAACCCCCATTCTGGAGTCCAATTTCTACCTTGGCACAGACGAGTGAAGTAAATTTTATCTGATGATACACAAAGAAATGCTCTTGCTTGGGGTGAAGCAGGGAGAGAGCTGGAGGCTCAGTTTGCAATAAACCTGCAGGGAACCTGCTGTTACAGCTCAGAGCTGCCGTTACCAGCATCGGGCTCAGCACCAGCACTGCAATAAGGCATGTAATTATGGATGGTATGCATAATGTATGTAAATACTAGACATAATATGGTTTGGCCAGCATTTGTGAATCTGGGGCCATGAAAGAAAGAGCAGCACATACTTTCCTTCCCTATTTCTTCCCACTGAAGATTTTCTTCTGCAGAAAGAAGACATAAATCCCTATGTTTTTAATCAGTTCTGAGCATGGGATGAGGGGATGTTAAATGTTGTGTTTAAATTAAACACAGTAGCATCTGCTATGCAGACAGAATCCCACTCCCTTGGGATGCTCTTTCATAGGTGTGTCTAATGGGACCATCTTTGTAGCAGCCAAAAGTGACGCTGAATCTGCTACTCCATGGCCAGGGACCTGGAGGTGAAGTGTCTTAGCTCATGGGTTTTGTTTTGGGGTCCCAGTTCAGCCCGTGGTGTGGTGAGATGCAGCTGTTCCCAGAAACTCCAAGGCAGCTACATGCTATAGGAATTAAAACTTTCTGAAGTACTTGGCTATAATTACATGTTTCTTTTGAAATTAAATGCTTGAATAATTCTAAAAATTAGCTTGAACTGGAATATGCTTCACCTGTAACTACAATTTGCTAGGAAACAGGGGGGAAAAGGACGAGTTCAAGCAAGAGCAACTAGCATGAGCATAAAGAAGGTTGGGAGAGAGGAATTAAGTGTGAATATTTATCACCAATAACTTATATTTATGTAAGTGAATGGAATTAGGGAGAATCCTGAAAATAAAATCCATGAACAAACTGGGATAAATATTAACTTCGCATTTATGTCCACTTTGCATTATGGTCACTTCAACAGTGTCAATATTTCAGCAGATTAGAAAAGATGTCTATTTTCTAGGTACTCAAAGGTTTTATAGGCACTGCCAAACTCGAGTAAAGTCAATGAACAAGTTTGAATATTATGTACCCATGTGCATCCTAGTAAGCCTTGTGTCCAACCTAAAAAACAAGACATTTTTAAGCAGCAGACTAGAAACAGGATCCATACAATCGTCTCATGTTTGCTCTGTGAATTTGAACAACAACAAAAAAAAAGAGGTTCCCCAGGAACCTCAGGAAGAATTTTACTTGACAGATACATTTGACCAAGGAAGGAGCTGATGGCTGGAGCAACTCTGTGTCCATGTGAGGAATTTGCTTGTAGGGGCTTCACTTTGGGAATAAAAAACAGACTGAAAATCTTCAGATAGGAGCAAAAAAATGCTTGCAGTGAGAAGATACAGCCAGAGACACACAGATCTGGTGTAAATTAAAACAGGGGTGGAAACCCAAAGTGCTTTTCTTTAACCTGGAAGCATGACCTCTAACATCACCATTTATCTGTGTATTTGTGCCTGGTGATTTATTCAATATTCCAAATAACATCTGAACCACCAAAATTAACTCTCCTTTTGTGCATCTCAGATATGTAACCACAAAGTTGGGAAGAAACATGTCACAGCCAGACCCACAGAACCCTGCAACTTACTGCTGACACCTTAGGAAGATGCAGATAATGCCATGAGAGCCCCTGATTAGGTGCTTCTAATGTTATTAGGGCTTTTTTATAAATTCAATGAACAATAGAGGGACAGACATGGGACTTATGGGACGTATGGGACTGTCCATAATGCAAACACAGAAACAATTGATAGGAAGGAAAGAAATAAATAAATCTGCATAACAGATGGTGTCCCTCTGCTTGCTATTCGTGAATGAATAAAAATACCCCCAAGCTCACAAAATCTCTTGCTTTGCTGCTGTGTCTGATGATTGACACTTATTTGAAGATTTTATATATGAAGGTTTTATAATCAGATTTGAAGAGGAGAACAGAGAGAAAGGCTGAGCAAGTAAAGGGCTTGGCTTGATGAAAACCTGCAAAACACTTCCCTGTGCTTGTTCCTCCTCTGGTCTGGACCTGATGCTCAGCCAGAAACTGGACCCAGCACCCAGAAAAATGGCACTGGGTTGTCTTGTTTCTGCAGCTCTTGGTGGCTGATGGAGGCTCTGGGATGCTTTATCCCATCTGCATGGCAGCCCAGAGGGCTGGGGACAGTGGAGTAGGGCATTTGTGAAAATGTATCTACTGCAGCTTCATGTTTAGGACCTCTCCAGATCTTTTCCAGGATCTGGTTGGGCTTTCCCAGCTCTCCAATGCCATCTCAGCTGCCCTTGCTACTGCACATTGCCTCCTGTGTGTAGAGAAGGGCAGGAGGAAAACAAACAGCTTCTGAAGCAGAAGCTGAGTTTGCTGCATGATGATGAGAACCTACATGGGAATATCTGATGTGATGAAGCCGAGGTGGGAGAACAGAACCTTCCCCAGCAGACAAGCACCATATTCCTTGCAAGAGGCTGGAGGAGCCCAGGACCAGCCGGGCTGTTTCTATTTAAGCAAAGCCCTTACCCAAATCTGACACATTTCTGTGTTGATTCATTTGAGAATTCAAGTGCAACCTGGGGCTGGAGGCACAGCAGCTGCTAAAAGGTTTGTGATGTTGGGACAGCCAAGCCGGGGGGTGTTGACAGCCCGTGGGGGTCTCCTGACCTGTGGGCTGCAGCCCCCAGGAGCTGCTCAGTTTTCTCCCATGGCTGAAAGGAGATGAAACCTCAGTGGGAGATACCCAGGGCAGGCACCGTCCCCAGCCTGGGGCAGATGTGCATGGTGACTCCAAGAAAGCAAAGGTGCATTTGTGCTCTGATGTCAGTGACCCTGGCTCCCCAGGACTGGCTGCCCTTGTGCACTCATCCAGCTCAGGGACCTGCTCCACCTGTATGCTCATCCTGTGCAAAGGACTAATAGATCAGCTAGATCTGGAACATGACAGCAGGGACTATTTGGAGCCAGAGACTGCATTTTATTTAAGAATTAAATTAATTTAACTCTCCATGCCCTTGCACCATGAGAGGGTTCCTGGGGTGTCTGTGTGGTTGTGTGCTTGGGCAGACACAGCACAGGGAATGACACAGGCTTTGACCACTATTTCTGGAGATGGGAAGATGTAACAGCATCAGGACTGACCAGGATGTTGATGCTATTTAATTTTCAGACTTGTAAAAGTGGTTACAAACTTGAAACTTTGTTTGCCTCGTGACTAAAAGCAACATATGAGCACTACAACATTTGGATCAAAGTATCAGTGAAAAAGAAAAGCAGCATATGAGGCAACATATGGTAAATATGTATTTAGAAGCACAGAAAGTAGACAAACTCATCTGGGTCAAGATTTAATCAGATAATGTTTGGTTTAGACTCAGCACTAATGCTACTTAGGAAGCACGTTACTTTGGCATCAGTGTTTAAAACTCTGTTAATGGCAAATGAAAATAAAAAGTAAGAAGGGGAAAAAAAAAAGAGAGAAAGAAAGAGTGGCAAATTTATGGCATGGCAAGGTTCTATTTCTCTGGCACTGAGAAGATCTAGTCTAATTAATCTGTACACATCAGCTTGCTCTGCATGGCTTGCAGAAAGGGCCAGTCTGGCTATGCATGTGCATGTAATGTGGTTAACAACTAATTTCCTTCTGGCTTCTTCTTTATTCATTAGTTTCCAAATTCCAACTGGACCTACAAATAACATCTTAGACTCTGAAGAAGCTCATGAAATGGAGAAGGTGTCAGGCTATGACAATACTGGAACTCCTCCATATGTTAATCAAAGTCCTTGTGGTTCAAGAGGTCCTGCAAGTTTTTTTAGCATAATATTTTCCCCAAAAGACAATAAATCACGAAGCATAATCAGCATTGTCATGGCTTGGGGTAGTGCTTTAGGAGCCCTGTGGCCCTGGAGACACGGTATCTTCTAATGTGTCCCCAGTGACTATGTAATTCCCCAGTTCCATCACTATGTGTCCTTTGACAGTCTCCATAAGCATATGTATATTGTCTCTCCAGCATGCAAAACACATTGGCCACATTCAGATCTCTCTTATTCAGGTGAAGCCAATGGAGCAACACCACTATCTTCAGGGTGTGAAGCACATCAGGATCCATCCCCAGTCTTTTCCTCAGCCAAATAGCTATAGCTTCAAGTCATGAATAATACAAGACATGTGGGATACAAACATGAGCATGCATGAGACTCATGGTACATATAAAATGCCTCTCCATCCTGATGGATGGGGTGATTCAGCTCTGTTCTCCACCACTTCTTTCTCCCCAGGGCTGTCGTATCGCAGATGGCCCATCATGGTATCCAGAGCTGCAGCACTCCCTTGCTCAGCACAAGCCCAGCCACCATCAGAGCCTCTCATGCCTGCTTTCCATCACCTCCTGCTTGAAACAGTATGTACTTTGTGATTTTTCATTATTTTTCTGATGAACCTCAGCCAGAATGTGATGAAATATTCACCAAATCTCTCCCCCATTTGGTACAGGGAGTTACCCAGCTTCCATGAACAGGTATGATCATATTCATTTAGTGGAAATGCAAGTGAGAACTTCAGTGCACAGTGAAGATCACGGAAGAGGATGTAGACTGCACAATAGTTAAGGTCCAGGACAAGAGATTTCTGAGCAGACATGTTGTTCTTGAAGGGACAGGTTTAAGTTAGGATCAGGCATCTGATGGGGGGTCTCTGAATTTCCTACATATTCATGACTCTACAAATGAGAAAAGTTGTCAACTTTTATCCTTAGAAATGAAAAGAGAACAGTTTGAGGTTTACTCCTCTTTCCCCAAAGGCACCAGGTGGCTGCCAAAGAAGCTGTGTTACTTCATTAGCAGCAAGCAGAGCAGAAGGCTGGCTGTGAACGAGCGCTAGCAAAGCTGAGCTCTCGCTGAAGGAAGCCAAGCAGATGAAGCTGTGGGATGGAGCCCCTCCAAGTGCTGATGGGAGAAAGGAAGAGGGGCCAAGCCAGGGAGAAAACCCTGGCACCTCTTCCAGGCAGTCACAGAGAGACCGTAAACACTCTTTTCTTACAACAGTGAACCCATCTCCTGTCAAGACACATACTTTGCCTCAGCTTCTGTATTATCTTTCCTAACAAGAGCTGCTGTTCATAGGACAGTGATTGCAGCAACCCCTCTGGGAGCCATAACCCATTAAAACATATGGCTCTGCCCCGTACATCTGCTCAGAATTGGTAGCATCGGTTCTCGCACGAGATCCTCAGCAAAGATGGAGATGTGCAGCAGTGGTTCATGGGTATCTAAGGCTTTGGAGGAAAAAATTCCACTCTCCTGGTTTTTGGACCATCTCTCCTAATTCTATCAGATTATGGTGTTAGTGAGGGTAGAGGAGGCAGTAGGCTAATGCATTAACCTTTCAGGCTCGGTGGGATTTACTACCCTCCTTTTTCTTATATCACAGAGATGCAATGTGGTTTGACATGGATATTGAGAATCCACCCTGAGACTGTGTGCAAGAAGCTCCTCCAGAGTCCTGGGAGTAATTAAATGTGTCCCTTCATTTTAAAAAGACAGATGAAAATAATGGACTTCTAGGAGGCTTGGAATTTCTGCTATTGAGGTTATCAACAGGTATTAAAAAGTATATGGCTTTGCTGTCTGCCCAGGAGATCAGCCAAATGAGAAAGGAGTATGTCCAATTTTAACTGATGAGAGGACTCGGCTAAAGGATCACAGAGCTCTCAGACACCGCGTGTTGCCTCAGAGAGTGCTGTGAACAGCCACAAGCCAGTAAAAGCAATTACCAGAACATTTTCCCTTTCCTTTTGGTGGGACGTTCAGATGAGTCCCAGCAGTACCAGTGATAACTTCCATTTGCTTTAATAGCATGGGAAGTTCCAACACAGATCTCAGGGCTTTACTTTTGCTGAACGCATCAGCAAGGACAAGCTTTTCCCAAGCAATTGCAACCCCTGTGAGATCCACAGGAGATCTGGAAGCTGAGTTTATTGCACGATTTCCCCCAGTTTTGCTCGAGTAAGGACTGCAGCAAGCATTGTCTGGCTGCAAAGCATTTCCTTGCCAGGCAGGTTGGGTGTTTCCCTCCCTGCGGACCCCTTGGTGGTCTCTGCTCTCTGCCACCAGCTTAGCAGCGATCTTCTGCTTATCCCCCTGCTTGTACATCTGCTGTGCTCACCCTTTGGAGCTTGCATCTCAGACGGGATAATCCTCTTTTGGTGCCTTTAACTTTAATTAAAAGGTCACCTTCCAAACGCCAGTGAGAGGAGCCCGGTGGTCCTTTCTGCTGTACTTAGAAAACAAATTAGCCATGAAGTTACAACAGGGAAATTCAGCATCTCTCAACAACGATGACAATTAATCACCATTTCAGTTTAAAGGACTCTCTTGCTCACCCATGACAGCAGCAGCAAGGAAACGGAAAAAATAAAAGCTGAGGAACTCTGAATGATGATCTTAATACAACAATGTTATTGGGAAGTCAATGAAGCCTTGAGAACAAGTTAACAGACTTGAAACACAAACAGAAAAAAAATGGAAAGAGAGGAAAGCTACATCTTCATGGCAGTCAGGTTCTGCTGCCAGTTTGAAAGGAGGAAAATCTGGGAATATTCTCCTTGCATTATAATCCCCATAAGGGTGGTTTTGGGCAGATCACTTTGGAAGCCACTCTCTTTTTAAGTGTTCAAGGACTAGGTGAGCTAGCTTTGTGAATGAACACAAGGTGATCCATACACCATGGAAATATCTCAGTTACTCTTCTCCTCCCCACATGCCCCCAGCCATGAGGCCTCATTCACGAAGCCCTGGCCCAAGGCACAGCAGGTCAGCAAGGAGCCTTTCCTGCTGCAAGGAGGGGGTGTGATGGAGCAGAGCGATGCTTACAGCCTCTCAGAAAGAAAACAGTCAGAGGTGGACTGCTAAGGAATATGGCAAAATGAGTAGTTAAAGCCACAGGGACAATTTCATAATGCCTCTGGTAATTTGTTGCTGCACGGTAGAGTTTTCCCTCACTGCTATTTCACAATGCTGGCTGATTAAATTTTGCTGTCTGGTATTGAGACTAAATAATAATTAATAACTTATGAGGAGATCTTCCAATGAAGCACGCTCAGTTCCTGTGATTCACTCAGTGCAAAGCGTTGGGATTACTGCCTGCCAGCCCCAGGGGACTCAGCCAGGTCTGCTGCCCATTTCCCATGAATGCAGATGCTGGTTGGTGAGTGTCTGTAGCTGCCACCCCTGTGCCATTCAGCTGACTTTGAGCTACCTGAGGGTGTGGGTGAGGGACCCCAACCACCACAACAGCTCCTGCAGTGCTGAGCATTGTGGCCAGCTCAGGAGGTGAGGTGACCAGAGAAGGGAGAATACAAAAATGAAAGCCCACCAGCTGCCCTGGAAGCATTCAACCTATTTCTTCTTATCCAGCTCTTAGTAGATTCTCCTTTTCTGCTTAAGGCAAATCTCCACCAGCATGAAACTCTGAGCAAGATCATTTGAAGTATTTTGAGTCCTACAGCAGCTTTTATCCCTCCTAGCTCCCATGCCTGGTGGAGGAAGACAGCAAATCTGCCCAGAAGTGGTGCAAAAAGGTCCTTCAGCTTGGCCTGGCTGACCCACCTCTCTCCCCTTACACCCTGGGCAGGGTTGTATTTGAGCCCAGGAAGGGTGGGATGTTTAAATCACTTCCCTTGGACACAAACTGCAGCCGGTTCACAAAGGCAGCTCTGAATTCCCCAGACTGAAATGCATTTAAGCAGCTTTTGTGCAACTTTAGCTCCAATGATCCATGATCAGGCAGGTAACTCAAAGTGCCTGATTCTCCTCCAAACTGGAAGGCAGCAATTTTCTCATCTGAAGTGCTGCGTGTGTATCCAAAATGCATGAAGAGCTGTTTAAGTATCAGTTGCCAGAGCCTGCCAAACAAGAAGTAGATTTGCCTTCTGTATTCAAGTGAATTTTTATTTTTTGTCAATCTTGCCTCTCTTAGAACATGTCCCTCTGTGAAATGTGTTGAACGGAGATAACCAGGCATAATGTATCCTCGGGGGTTTGCAGTGGCAAGGAAACAATTTTGATATTCACAATGAAAAATGTCAAGTAGCTTTATGCCACTTATAGTATCAAAAGATGATTTTTTTTTTATATATTCTGTCTGTAGAAAGCATGCTTTGGAAAAAGCTAGACTCTGCAAATTTATGTGCATGTGTGTTTATTTACTGCAGCCACTGATCCGATCAAGAAAGCAATGAGAGATCACAGACAAGCCTCATCATTTTCCCTGCACACTCCAGGACTTCTTTTCTTTCTGGGTTTCTTGTTGTTTTGTTTTGTTTTGTTTTTTTCTCTTCTAATTACACTGATGGTATTGCCCAGATTAGCAGCTGGAACACAGCTCAATACCATAGGCAAACACACGGGAAAACCTTGGCAGGATCAGGTGTGATGGCAGTGGGACAAGTGTCACCAAGATGGTGTCACAGCCAGAAGGACAAAACACACAGGATTTAGGGAATCTCCTCTGTTCCCTGCAGCTGTGGGATCCCCAGAATATGTTGTTATTTGTTTCTTTATTCTTTGTGGAGCACAATCTAGCTGCAGCTTAGAATTCAGAGCACCTCTGAAGAGCCCATGCATAGAGAAGACAGTGGAAGGAAGGTTTACTCACCAAAAGGGATTAATTAAGAAAGAATCAGCTGATGAATACTGAATCAATAGGCACTTATGGATATGAATGAGTAAGAATGAGACAATTTTACTGTTTTCACCCTCTGTTTTCTGGTTTCTGGCATCTTCTTCAGCAGAAATAGTGCTTGAAAACCCAAGTTAGTAAAGTGAAGCCTATTTTACAAATACATGTTATTGGCCTGGAGGAATGACTTGAGTTAACTCTGTCTAATGCTCCTAAAATAAAACAAATGCACAAACTTTTGCATTACCTGATCTGAATTCAAAACCGAATCTGGCAAAGTCTGACAGAGTTTGGGTCTGATATGGAGTTTTAACTTAATCTACGTAGTCTTCAGGTTATATTGAGTCAAAATTCAGTTTTGACCCCCCTTTGATTTTTTTCCAAGGTAACTTCCCTTCTGGGTCCATTCAATGTCACTGTCCAGGCTTTCAACACCTAATTA